>HF970651.1:75395-96531 GCA_000604205.2 Neurospora africana FGSC 1740
GAGAAGCGTTATATTCCGCCCGCAGTCGGCGCCTCGCGGCCCCCGATAACCTGCTCTACATGGTAAACTTTACGATGGACAATAGCTAACAACCGCCCAGTTCGGGTATGTGCAAGGCCGGTTTCGCCGGTGATGACGCCCCCAGAGCTGTTTTCCGTAAGTGTTTCCATTATTCCCGCGAGGAGCTCCTGCTTGAGACAATGGGCAACGTGTCAGCAGAGAGCTACCTTCCCCCCGCCAAGACCCAACGTCCGACCATGCTAACATGTCGCGATAGCTTCCATCGTCGGTCGTCCCCGTCATCATGGGTATGCATACCATTTTCTCCCCAGCGTCCCGCACGCGCAACACTCTAAGACGTTCAAAAATAAAACTGACACCATGCCAGTATCATGATCGGTATGGGCCAGAAGGACTCGTACGTCGGTGATGAGGCTCAGTCCAAGCGTGGTATCCTTACTCTCAGGTACCCTATCGAGCACGGTGTCGTTACCAACTGGGACGACATGGAGAAGATTTGGCATCACACCTTCTACAACGAGCTCCGTGTCGCCCCCGAGGAGCACCCCGTCCTCCTTACCGAGGCTCCTATCAACCCCAAGTCCAACCGTGAGAAGATGACACAGATCGTTTTCGAGACCTTCAACGCCCCCGCCTTCTACGTCTCCATCCAGGCCGTCCTTTCTCTCTACGCCTCCGGTCGTACCACCGGTATCGTTCTCGACTCCGGTGATGGTGTCACTCACGTCGTCCCCATCTACGAGGGTTTCGCCCTTCCCCACGCCATTGCCCGTGTTGACATGGCTGGCCGTGATCTTACCGACTACCTCATGAAGATCCTCGCTGAGCGTGGCTACACCTTCTCCACCACCGCCGAGCGCGAAATCGTTCGTGACATCAAGGAGAAGCTCTGCTACGTCGCTCTCGACTTCGAGCAGGAGATCCAGACCGCTGCCCAGAGCTCTTCCCTCGAGAAGTCCTACGAGCTTCCCGACGGTCAGGTCATCACCATCGGCAACGAGCGTTTCCGTGCTCCTGAGGCTCTCTTCCAGCCTTCTGTCCTTGGTCTCGAATCTGGCGGTATCCATGTCACCACCTTCAACTCCATCATGAAGTGCGATGTCGATGTCAGGAAGGATCTCTATGGCAACATTGTCATGGTAAGTCCCCGTTCGCTGTGGAGTTGGCAGTACAGGATAGGTCCGCTAACAGAATCGTCACTAGTCTGGTGGTACCACCATGTACCCTGGTCTCTCCGACCGTATGCAGAAGGAGATCACTGCTCTTGCTCCTTCTTCCATGAAGGTCAAGATCATTGCTCCTCCCGAGCGCAAGTACTCCGTCTGGATCGGTGGTTCCATTCTCGCCTCGCTCTCGACCTTCCAGCAGATGTGGATCTCCAAGCAGGAGTACGACGAGAGCGGTCCCTCGATCGTGCACCGCAAGTGCTTCTAAAGTGGGTGCCCTTGAGAGGTCGTTGTTGTAGTTGGAAGCGGAGCGTCGTCGGCTTACATCATGTATGTAGTTCAATAAATGGACAAATCCACGACTGTCACGAGCCAGCGCCAACTGGGGACATAACACCCCTATCTGCGTCAAGTAGCATGTCTGCATTGCGCGTGTATTCTGCACAGGTCTCTCTTATACGAAAAGTAGTGAGCGTGGTCAGAAGGGGGCTGGCGTCTCTTTTCTCTTACTAGAAGACATAAATAATGGCCTCTTTTTTTGTTTTCTGGGTTGGGCGGCGACGGCTGCGAATGCGTGGGATAGGCGCGATCAAGTATGCGGGCTTTCTTGATCTTGCCAACACCCTTTCTCTATTTACTACACTTTTAGCAGCAAGTTTTAGTCACATCTGGGCAATTCGAGGTTATCGTGGATGAAAATATCATCAAGAATCAAACAGCGTTCTTTATTCCTTAACACTTTCAGCTGCCTTTTCCTTGGTCGTGAGATACGTAATAATTTTGATACAAGCCAAGGACAACAGGGGGATTACTGGCCGTCAAGGTATCAGATCCACCGTAATGTGAGATGCAATGAGCTTAGTATGGACTTCATGGAAGGAGAGCCCCCACGGTAAGGAAGCGGCCATACCGAATCTAAGCGATCCTCACCGCTATACAACCGAGTAACAAGCAGCCGTTCCATAATCAAACATGGTCTGGGGTGCAAACCAGTGGCAGAACAAGATGACTTCGATATTCTTTGCTAACACCATGGGTATCCTCACTGTCTATCACCATCCGCGTTGTTTCTTCCGCGTTTCTCAGCATTTTCTCCCTTCTCAGCCTCTTTTCCTTCTTGTATCTCCTCTTCATATCCCTCCACCTCTTCACCTTCTCCCTCAACCTCTTCCCCCTCTTCCCCCTCCACCAACTGCCCACCAACACCACCCTTCGCCTTCTCCTCCTCCAACTTCTTGTATTTCCTTCTCGCCTTCTTCGCCTTGCTATCCGCTTTCTTCTTCTTGACGTTACCCACGATCGCCACCCGCGACTTGTCCCCGTTGAGGAATAGGTCCACCTTGGCGGCGAGGATCTCCCGAGCCAGCTTGCGGTTTTGCGTGCGCGAGCGCGTTTCTTGGCATTTGATGACTATGTTGGTGGGGATGTGGCGGAGTTGGACGGCGCTGTTGGTTTTGTTCTGTGGGAGGGTGGCGGGAGGTGATGGTTAGTGACTGGAGTTGGGAGAACAGAGTAGTGGGAGTTGGGAAGACGGGGAGATGGGAGGAGGAGGGGTACTGAAGGAAGGGGGAGGGGGAAGGCTTGACGAGAGGGGGGGCCAAGACAAACGTACAATCTTTTGTCCACCAGGACCGCTACCCTTGAGGTAAACCTCTTCCAACTCGTCCTCGGGGAGTTTGGGGCGGGGAGGCATTTGCCACGGTTTGAGCCCTGATGGAGCGCTGGTGGTGAACGGTGCTGCTGCTACTGTTGCTGGTGTCCGGGCTGCTACTGCTGCAACAGCGCTCGCGGGTGTTGCGATCACCGGCCGTCGTCCTGCTCCCGAGCCCGAGATAAACGGTAGGCCGCCATATTTCAGGATTCGGCCTCCTCCTGTGAAAAGGACTGAAAGCGAAGGTACCGGTAGGCGAAGTGTTGTCTTCATGTCATCGGAATCCGGAGCCGAAAACCGTCAGGACGGGGACGGGAATCATGATGATGACGGAACGGAGCCACGGCCAAGGCATCGTCGCATCCGGCTGGCAATTGCGCTACGGTTCCAGCGCGGTCGTCGGGGCCGGCAGGCAGCGGTCGCTGTCCCAGTGGCCGGCGAACGTTCGTTCGTCGTCACGGGCGGGCCAAAGTCGGATCGCAAGCGCGGCGGCGTGTGTGTACGTACCGATCTGGTGGGGCTTTTGGTCACAGCAGTGTCCAATGATAAGGGGCCGATAAGATTTTGCACGACGCTAATTTCAGGGGCTCAGCATGAGAGCATGGAAGGCACGGATAGTGTACATACTGAAAAGGCCGATAGATAGGGGGTCGCTCTGGGCTCTTCGATTGGGTCCGGGGTTCCCTTCCGGGGCAGGCACTGTTCAGGGCTGTAGCTTTCATTGCACAATTCAGTTGGCACAAAGCAGTGTGCCTGGTGCTCCTGGGCCTTGCAGCCGCAGGCGGTGACAGAAAGTCCCGCCCTTCGGCGCCCTGTCGCTGTCACCACGCAGCACAGGGCAGTGGTTCGCGACACCTCCAGCTGTGCGGCGGCCAGTGGGTGAATTGTTACGACTGAAACGGCGGATTTTTGGATTCCGTCTCTCGACGGGAACATCCGATTTGAGAACCCTTTTGCATCGAACAACCTATTTCGACCGCATTCCTCCTGACCTTGCCGCTTCCTTCATTGCCTTTATTCCTGCGCGATATCATTCGTCTTCGTTTTCTTGTTTCTCTTCGTTGACCTTGATCGGCTTTAATATCAACTCTGGACTTTTTGTAATTCGTCTGTTACCGCCTTTCCCATCGCATCGCGCGTTGCACCGTCGCAAAACTTCAAGCCTATCGAACTCATCATCGAACGATCGCAAAACCGTAACGGGTCTTTTCGATTCCCGCCTTTTCCGAGTAAACATATACACACATACACACATACACCAGACACCGGACACAAACTCCCGCCCATCATGTCTTCCTACCTCGAGGCCTTCAGCAAGTGGTTCAAGCTCAAGATTTACCAGCTTGAGGTTACCATGAGCGTGTACATCTTTACGCCTATTGAGAAGTTCATCTTTTGTACGTTGCGCCTCCCCTATATCCCTTCTACCACAAAAACCAATAACTAACAACCTGCTCCCTAAACAAAACAGACTCAGTCCTCTTCCTCCTCGTCTCCCTTACCTTCATCGCCACCTTCCTCTACCTCCCCCATCACGTGCAATTCATCGCCCGCCGGGCCTGGTTCTACATGCACGGCGACACCCAGGACTCGATCCTCGATGTTGTTTCCAATGCCGTTACCGTCACCAAGAGCGCATTGCTGGGCTCGGAGAAGACTGTCGAAGCATTGGGCAGGGCGGCGGATGCTACGGTTGGCATTGTTAGGGAGCTTTAAACGATTAGCCACGAGCAAAAGGGAGAAACCCATAAGAGCTACTGGGAAAAGATGGTGTACTCTCCAAGGTGTAAGGTGTAGTAGGTGGTCTGATTGGTTGAGGTGATGCCTTGGAGGTGTCAGTAATGGCAGAGGAAGGAAAGGACGGTTGATTGCGGAAGCCCACTGAGGCAACGATTTCTTTTCCATGGGGGACGGCAACACGGGGATTCGTCCGATATATCATATCTCGGGTCATCAGTGTCGACCGTGTCACTGATGGTGCGGCCTGCACACAGTCTCTCTGGCTGACTCCAGACACTCTCACTTCGAGATGGCGTCAGCAATCCGACGGTTCCGCAACGGCGGAAGTTTCCGACATTACCAACCTTGAAGAGTTGGACGGAGTCCTGGTGGACATTTGGGCAGTCTGCCCGCGCTATGAAGTAACCGCGGTGTGCGCGTTGTAATGTTGCGGGAATTATGTTTTGGAGATCAACGCGGGATGGAGGCAAGGGGTATTGGTCGGTTATTAGGCGTTCAGGGTCGGAAAAGACATATTATACGTAATGAAGCTAGCTGGTCGAGGTTGGGAGACAGCAAATGATAGATGAACATTATATATTCTTGCATAGAAGGACAGGACAAGACCACCCGATTGAGGTAGTCTGGTAATAGCAGTACATAATCAACAAATATTTATGGACTCAGAAGATCTTTGATGGGCGTCATAGCAGCAGATTTGTTACTAGGCCACCTTGTCCATCATCTATTGTCTCGAACCAAGAACCAATATGATATCAATATAATTTTGGTTTACCCTTCCTGTTCGCGCCCAAGCTTTAAAAAGAAAAGTCATATATCCTCAAAGACCCATCTTCACCAGCAATAGCCAGCTCCCTCGTCTGCTTCTCACTCTGCTCACCCTCATCACTGCCATCATCATCCTTCCTCACCCTCGGCCTCCAACCAAGTTGCATCACCGCCTTCGGCAACCACAACTGCTCCCCAACCTTATACGTCTCCGCCACGCTCACCTCCGAGCCGTCCCCGCTAACCTTGATCGCCAGCACCGACAGCTTACCGCTTTCCGTGCCCACGGCGAGCAGGAAGCTGCTGCTTCCGTCGGATGAAGAAGAGGTGAGCGGCTCAGAAGCAAAATCCAGTGCCGTAACGGGCTGATCTTCGGTAAGAGACAAACCCAAAGTAAACTCCTCCTTCTTCTTTTCTTCCCCTTCTTCTTGTTGTTGTTGTTGTTGAGAAGGCTTCCTAACCCAGACCTTGACCGCTTTATCCCTACCCGCCGTCGCAAACACGTCCACACCCCCCTCTCCAGAGGAGGAGGAGGAGGAGGTCTTAGGCGCCCAGGCCGCATCCAAGATCATACGGCTATGACCTTTGGGGTTCAACTGCAGGAGAGTGTATCCTGCGCTGGATTGAGGATCGCGCTGGAAGACAGCCCACTGTCTATCTTTTCCTACAGACAGCAGGTACTGGTTGTCGGAAGAGAAGCGTAGGCGGTGGATGGTGGAGGTGTGCGCCTTCAAGGGGGGGCGCAGTTCGGTCCACTTGTCTGTTTCGAAGAGGCGGATGACGGCGTGGTTGAGCGAGGCGGCTTTGCAGGCTGAGGCGATCAAATGGGTTTCTTTGTGTCCGGATGATAGAGGGGAGGGGGAAGAGGGATGGGAGACGGCAAGACAGGAGATTTCGTAACCGTGTCCATACAACTTCTCCACCTCAGGCCAGAGCGTATGCCTACTGAGCGATTCCTCAAAGGGAGGGTGATCGATTTCCAACGCGGACTTGCGCACCATACTCGCTGGGTCGAGCATGTTCTCGCGGTCCTGCATCGTGACGTCGCCACCGCGTCCGCCGTCCGGGTTACCGCCAGCGGCGGCGGAGGCGTCGGCGTCATCGTCGATCACGTCGATGGCCTTGTTGGAGAGGCCGAGCACGGGGATGTTGGCGGCGTCGGCGGGGAGGGAGTCGAAATCGGAGGAGGACAAGGCGGAAGAGGTGCCCGTAAGCCGGGTAAGCATGCGGGCGACGGCTTTGGGCTCGGTGAAGACGCGCATGAGCTTCTCGTCGGCGCCGGAGACGAAGGAAGTTGAGGAGAGGGAGTCGATGCAGTTGAGGTCGTAGCCGTGGATTTGGGGGCGGGCCATCTCGTGCCAGGTGCGCTTGCTTGTGGTTGATGAAGGGTTGGTGGCAGCCCATTCGGCGTGGAGGCGGGTGGTTTGGTCGGAGCTAGTCGAGAGGAGGTAGACGCCGTTGCGGGACCACGAGATACCGGTCACGGCTCGGGTGTGCCCGGATACGGCAAAGTTCTGCTTCCAGGCTTGGTCGTCGATGTCCCAGTCCCACCGGCGCCAGCTGCCGGTGCGGCCGAGGGTGATGACGGTCGTGCCGGAGGGCGACCACATGCCGGTCCAGAAGCCGCCGATACTGCCGGTTGCCGTGGTGGCGCCTTTCTCACGACTGACCTCGCCGAGACGGGCGACGGTGATCCAGATGCCAGACTCCGGGTCGGACTCCCATATCGAGAGCGAGTTGTCTGCTGAAGCGGAGAGAAGTTGGAGGGTGCCCTCGCCGCTGTCAGAGGTGGTGGAGGTAGGAGAGCGGCACCAGCGCGCAGTGTAGATCCAGTCTTCGTGACCAAGGAGTAGAGCCTCGAACATGATGCAGTACTTGTTGGTAGCGGGATCAGCTCCCTCGACCTTGATCTTGTGGATCTTGTTTGCTGGGCCAGGAGTCAGGGCGGCGGCGGCGGCAGAGGCATCGGAGGCGGCCGAGGTGGGCATAGACAGGGCACTGCCTTGGTGAATACGCCATATCCTGATGTACTTGTCTTGACTGGCTGAAGCAAGAAGAATGTCGCTTTCGGCTTCGGACTTTGGCCTTTCGCGGATGAAATCGAGAGATCGAATCCAGTTCTCGTGGCCCGGGAGGGTGGCTTGAGGGGTGAATTCGAGTTGTGTGTCGTCTGCTGTCGAGGCAGTGAAGATCTGGATGATGTTTGTGGTTCCGGCAACAGCCAGAATGAGAGCAGTTCCCTCGTCGTTCAAGGGGCTCAAGGCAAGGGCCAAGGGGAAGTACTTCTTAGCAGTCTTGATGGTTTGAAGGAGGATGACTTGGCCGGATGAGACATCCAAAGACCAGACCTTGACGGTAGAGTCTGCTGCGCCCGAGACGAAAATACGACGATTGGTGCTGCCAACGGGAATCTCGAGAGCTGCGAGGTAGTTGATGGGAGCCGTGTGCTCCTGTAGGGTTTGGACACATGTTGCGGCACCCGTCTCGCCGTTGACGGCCCAGACTCGAAGGCTTTGGTCGTCACCCCCGCTTACTAGGTAAGATGACTTTTCATCTTGCAACCTTGGAAGGAACTTGACAGCCCGTACATGAGCTGTATGGCCACTCAAAATCTGGGAGATACCAACTGTATTCTGCGAAATATGTTAGCAAGAAATCTTGGTTGAGTGAAACGTCATGATGTAGAGTAGTCATACCGAAGGGTTCCAGAGGCAGACGTTGATGTCTGCGCCAAATGCCACCAGGCCATTCTCTCCCCAGTCAGCGGCAGCGGCGTACTTGTTTGCGCCGGCCGAAAGATAGCGAGTGTCAATCGCTGCTTCCGTCATGATATTTGTCTTTTCGATTTCGACCCCGATTTCCATATCACACTCACCAGCAAACAGTCAGTGAGTGATGGAAGTCGTGAATTTAGTTAAAAGAAGTCGCTAGGGGTCGTCATGATTGGCTGCAGGCCCCAAAGCTTGGAGTTTTTTAGGCCCTTGCTTGGGCCTGAAGTGACTCCACTGCAGTTGACCCAAACACCGCAGGCACTTTCCCATTTTATGCAATTAGTTTTAAAATACAAGGCACTCGCAGCAAGCGTCCAATCAGAATCTATAATTGTAACTCTCAATCCGGCCAAAATATCCCTTTCTTGGACATGCACCACACAATTTACCTGAATTCTTCAACTTCATCCGTACACAGTACAACATCATAGACATTCACTTTGATCATACTCGAAGCCGGACATACATCACCATGTCAGACCAAAAAGATCAGACGATCGACATCACGGTCGATTTTTCGTGAGTATTGCCTTCACAACGATGAGCAGGACACCATTTACTAATGCATCACCTCCTCTCCAGTGGCGGCCTTGAAATTCTCTTCTCCAACCAGAAGCATCATGCTCTCTCAGTACCAGCCCAAGACACCGAAGGCAAGCCAGCAAACGTTGGCTTCCTCATCAACTATCTATGCCAGACGCTCATGACCGATCCACGCGCTGATCTCTTTGTGCTTGGTGGTGAACTGTGAGTCATGTTTTGTCTTGGTGCTCTGGTAAAACACTTACTAACAGACCTAAACCAAATAGCCGCCCAGGTATCTTGTGTCTAATCAATGAGACCGATTGGGAGCTGGAAGAGGAAGATGTCTACGTGCTTCAGCCAGGAGACAACATCCTCTTTATCTCTACGCTTCATGGTGGTTAGTGTTCCAAGTGTTGACGGTTGGGGGTTAATAGACAGCGGGACGATTATATTTGCAGTTGGTACCCATCCCCTTTGTTTTGTTCAAGATAAAGACTGGTCGTGATAAAAAGGTCAGCTTCTACACAGCGATAAGTAGTGCTCTGAAATTTGGAAAATGTAGCTCAGTTGTGTTCCTGGACCTGACGTGACGTTAAACATGCACACGTCGAGTTCATGCTTTCCGCGACACAACACAATCCCCGGGTCCGCTTACAACGTCATTCAGCTATACATTTCATCCGAACCACATCTTCCCAATCAACATGTTCAGAGCGCAGAATCTGCAGGAACGATCGTCACTGGACTGCCCATATGAGTGACCTTTCCTGTACCGCTTACCGTCGGGGGCCGGGAGGGGTTTAGCAGTAACGTCCACCTCAGGAGGTAGTTGGTATAGCGGTCAGTCCATCGCCAGCTATCCGAAAAAGTGTGGTTTCGACTCCGGACGGTGTGCTACTGGATTGCTTAACCCGACACTTTTTTTTTAATCTTTTTGCGGCTGCGATTTCCGACCTATGCGGCCTACGCTAGTTGTCATCGTCCATGGATGCAATATTTATTTATGATCTTATGCGGCAACGGCTTTCGCGTTCACATCTCTGGGGTCACTGGCATTCGAAATTGAGTATCGGCGAAAATCTGCGACGCGTTGAATATGCCCATTCGAAATCAAGGTATACAAAAGACAGGTTTATGCAATTCGCTGCCATTGATGACCGGAAAAGTCCCTTCTGTCAACCTGAGGGAGCAACAGCAGGTTGAATGTTTGGAAACCATGCTACCTTCTTCAATATACCCAAAGAAATTGATCTTGCTAGCTCAGGTGCTTCTACTTGGCAGTTAACTCGAACAATCCCGAGGCATTCTAACCAAGAGACAACCACGCACATACTGTCCCTTCCGTCACTCCTCCCTTCTATACCTCCAAAGGGCCTTGAATAAGTCATTGCCGCGGTTATCGTTGACTTCTTCAAAGTTCCCCTCCGGATCAACAGACATCACGTTTCGCGTCACTCACCGGTCACGTTAGCCTCATTTTACCGGCCGAACCGGCCCCCAATCTGACCCCCAACTCAGCCCATCAGGGTCGGATCAGGCCGAGTCGAGATGGATACGAGAGAAATATTGATTGACCGTGGTGAAGATCAACACCAACGACCCCACGATATCTTCATGCCCAACCCAACAACGGGCCGACAGCGCCTCACTAGGTAGTAGTCAGACCGAAGTTGCGATGGTCTTTTCAAAATCCATAGAGGAACTGGACTCAAGCTCACTAGACATCAACAAAGGTACAGTCCTTCCAACACGGAGTACATTCGTCTCTCTAAGCTACTACCAAAGAAAAGATCAACGGTCTTCATTTCCGCTTCAATGTAACCAGCCAGCCCAAATCATCTCGCTGTCATCTCACAGAGTCGTCTCTGGCTAACATCTACTCGGAGTATTAACTCCGGAGGTGTAGAATCAAAATGAGGAAGGTTGACCAGAAACTATTAAGCAAGAGCTTCCATCGGCAGTGACAACCAATGACCATGTCGACGGCAATAGCGCCGTCGGGGCAGCCTTTCGGTTTCATTCCGGTGCCGATCCTCATGGCCGATGGGGTTCCAGACCGGGACGGTCCGCTTCGCTTCACTTCGCTTCTTTTTTACCGCCGGTCTAATTCAGGCACTTGACTGTAATTACGCTAATGGCTTTTTGAAAGTGGCATTCCAGCCTGTCTCATCTTTTACATCACAACACGAGATTTGGAGGCATGTTCATGTTGACTTTGGGTAATCTGGAGATCGACATGTGTAAGTGTCAATGCTACAGTAGTTGGGTTGTGCGTTAAAAGGTCCACCACAGTTTCTTACATTAACTAACTTGTTCTTCAAGAGTGATTCAGTCAAATGTCGATTCTTACGTACACCGTTCGATGACAACTCCAATAGCACTCTCACATTTCTCGACTATGGCAGTCACCCGCTCAACGAAAATTCAAGCCACTGTCACAACGCATTCTACACGTTCAACTCACCTGACTTAACCTCATGGACGCTTTCAGCTTCACGTCCACAAGGAACGCATCAAGTGGTGACCTCCGTCTCCTCAACTTTGGGACTCTGTGGCCCTTTCAGTAACTCAAACAAAACCCCGTGATCTATCACCTGCCAGCCTATCACCCTCCCCGAGGAGCTGACATGCACAACCGAAAGTTGTTTGCATGTTTGCTCCTCAAATCCACGGGTATCAACACCCCTTCCTAGCTCCAACTCCAAAGCCACCCCCTCGGCCCCCTCACAACTCCCTCAGACCTACGCAGGCCCCCAACATACACATCACACGTCACCTACCTGCCTGAGCTGCCCTCCTACATGAGCCTCCCGCTTAAACCGCCCTATCAGAGAGAAAAATTAGCTAGTCTAGGCCCTCATGCACCTAGATCACAGATCACCCGATATCCCGGCGTGGCAGCCGGGGGCCAGCCGGGGATGTGCCGGGGGAGACTTGCCGAGTCGAGTAGGGTAGACCGTGCCTATTGATGGCTGCCGATAAGCCGGCCGAACGGACCGGCTGGAGAGACGGTGTTTGCTCGGCCTGGGAATCAAATCCTCGTTAGTTAGCGATAGTACATAGGTCGCTAGTAGATGGGTTGAACTAGCTAGCTGAGCCCATTCAGCCCATTCCTGGGTTGTGTATCCCATCGTGGCCCCTCATGGATAGATGATAGATCGACTATCTAGGCATTTCTGGGCACGCATATCAGATGCACGACTTCACGACTTTGCTCCGTGTTGTTTCCCTGGAGCCAGGCACCCGAGTTATCACTTTCGCTGATAGATAGCTACACTACTGCACTGCATTTGCTTTACACTACTACGCACACGACATAAGTACGACCTGCAGTGCCTGGCTACGTCAACTCCAGCTACCTATGTATGCGTGGAACTTATGTTGAAACCTACAACGCAGCACAGTATGTACCTCATAAAGCCAGCATAGTGCCTAAACTGTCACAACACTAAAGCAAGGGACGGACGGCACTTGATCCCATCCGAACGGGGGAAGCGGGGCCAGCAAGTGACTTCCGGAACAACGGGCGCGGGCGGAGTTGTGTCGAGTTGGGCGGGGAACCGAACTACACTAGTAGTCTCTCACCTGGATGTCGTCCGCGTTTGAAAGCCCTGAGAACTCAACCAGTCGGATTTCGTATCTTCGATGGGTTAAGTGACTGAATGAGGCAGGAGGGCCCGTTTGGAGGCGAAGGATTCGGGATTTGTGGAGGGGAGGAGGGGGGAAAAGTTTGATATCAGGATGTTTGCTTTTCGCTTCGTTCGTTTCGTTCGTTCGTCCGTTTGGTCGTTCGCCTTGGAGCATGTTTGACTGTCTGACTGACTGGAGATAGTCAGTCTCATTCATAAACCTTCCACTGTGCTACCTCCATATGGGTGTTCTGGGTGCGCAAAGTGCGATGCTTCCAAATGCAGGGCCAAAAACTGGTATGTATGTGGTGCTCACACTTTGGATATCTCATTGTCATTTCACCTATTCTGTCACTTACATACTGATACCTAGGTAAGTACTGAATTCCATACTGTGGGTGAGTGTTTGAAAGGGATGAATGATTGATGTCGTTCAGACTTCAGAGAGCTTCGTTCGTTTGTTCATTGGTTCGTTCGCACCTTTGTGAGTTCCCCGTTTTCAGCTCGCTCACATCCACTCCGACTTGGCGATGTTCCTGCTTTACCTACTTCGCAGAACACTAGCCCAACGTACGTTCTCAGTACACAGTAAGCCCTTACTAATAAAAAGTGGAAATATATCTGAGACATCAAACTACACTACTATGTACTGACCTGACCAGTACCTCTATGTATTTCGTGCACATGTATCGCTGACAGGTATGCAGGCTCAGGCAGGTTGTAACTGTCCCTGCTTACATGTACATGCATATGTCGACTTGACAAGAAAGAAGCAAAGAGATCACCATTCACTTATATGTAGCCAAGAAAAAACATTATACATCTACCTGTACCTACCTACCTACTCACTGCACCAACCATTAGGGACTGCGAAGCCAAGCAAAAATCCCAAGAGCAGGAACCTGGGGAAAGAGACAAGTTCCCCTTGCTTGTCATCTGAACTCAAGGATTCCCCTAGTTCAAGAGATACCAAGCTCAACCATTTAGTTCACTGTGGTTCAGTCTTGTGCCAGGAACCTGAAAACCTGTTTTGGCGAGGATTTGAAAAGGGACTCTCTGATTCCAAGTTCATGATTCCTCTGGACGGTTGGACCGGTGTTCGAGGCGATGGCGATTTGGAAGCCTCTCTTTTGCCTCAGTCGCAACGCTTTCGACATCTTGACATATTCCATCACTTTTCCTCTCGCAAAGTGATTTGATGAGTTCATGCTTGACATGTCTCACCTGGTCACTTTACCGCATGGGACTAGAAGTATCTAGACCTCGTGCCGAGACCTTCGCAAAGGCGAAACCCAACGCCCAACTTTTACGCCCGCAGGCCCGCTTGTCCTCGCCTCATCTTGTTTCTCTTCGCTTTTTCTTGCCCCAATTGCCCCCCACTCATACACACGTGGGGATATGCTGTGCTTGGGCGGGAGTGGAGAGTCATGAGAGTCCGAAAGATTTCGCAAATGGAGTCGCAGGTATCTTTTCAGTATCCATTTAGGGGTAATGGAGTTTCTGAAGCCGAGACACTGACTACTGAGTCGGTTGTGTGCGAGTCTCGATATGTACGAAATAGGGGCTTTTCTTTTTCGCCTCCGTATGTCTCTGGCGTCAGTGAAGCCCATTTGCTAATTGGATCCGCCTAGGACACTCGCCTACGTACGTTCTGCTACTTGTCCGCAGTTAGGTTCTCCAGTCGGCTTAGCTCTTGAATCCCATGCCATCCCGAGACGATGTCACAGCAGCTGGACTGGGGAAACAGGCGAAAGGACTACTGATTCGTGCTGGATCCGACTTTCATATTCCCGATATCCTGCCATTCATCACCAATGTTACGCATCAGTATCACGCCTCCCGGGCCAAGCTGAAATGGACGCAGAAGGCAAGTTGCCCAAAGCGGTCGAAGGTCGTTCAACCACATCCCTCTCAGGACAGAGAGATATGAATGAAAGGTCGTAGGCGAGCTCACGAGACGCCAATCTGGGTGTAGTGGCTTCAGGATTCCCGAAATTAGCTAGATCTTGTCATCCGAATACCCGGTCAAGTGTGTCCGCTGTCCCCGTCCTATTCTTGTCTTTTGTTGCCTGTTTCATCTTCCATATCGGCCTTGCCGCTTGGCTTTCAGTCACCCACTTTCCATTTCGGGGAAGACTTGGTCGCGTGAAAGAGAGGAGATTCGGAATAATTTAGCGAGACTAGGGATTAGGAGGGTTGTTGCCAAGCCGAGCGGAGTGGGCGCAGAGTCGATGGTCGGATAGGATAAGATGAACAGCGGCACGGAACGAGGACGGACGGGTGTCGCCACTGACGATACGGCGTAGATCCAGATTGTAGTGTAGTATAGTGGGAATGGGAGTTTGTGGCGGAAGTGGGTGTTGTATGGATCTGATGGAGATTGCTGATGGGAAAAGAAACGAAGAGCGAAAAAGAAACAAGGACATTGTGGATAAGCCCGCTAATGTTGAGAGGAACTGGAGAGACAGAAAGATACCATATCTTGTTTCAACGATAGAGCATCATTCGAAGGGTCGTCGACATTCCTGACAGCTTCAGATCGGCCAGTTTCCGCTTGTTGGCTCCTCTGGTGAAACTTGGAGATGGATTGGGATTTAGGAGGAGGATGAAGAACTTTGATGGAGGATGATCGCGTAATCAGCATGGAATGACGGCGAGTGTGTCTTTCCCGAGCTCTTCTTCATGTCAGTCACTAATACCTGGCCTTTGCCCTCATCTCCCATCCCAAGATCGTCCCAGCGATCAATAAACCTGCAACTATCCGTCGAGGAGACTGACTGCGCGCATCAACTGGAGTCTTGGCCTCCAAATTATCACATAGATCTTTCCCCTACTTCGCATATTATCTTGATAGATCGATACGATTTCCGGAAGCCAGACCCCCTTTTTGAGTTAAACATCAAGCAGTGGCTGGTCCGCCGCGCGCCAGTCGTTCAATTGAGGCGATAGGTCGCAAGAAAGGGGTCTGGTCCCACAACCGACGAGTAGGATAACGAATCCGCGGTAGGAACAGGCCTCCTTTTTTTCCCTATCCGAGCCAGACGATTTGAAAGGCTGGAAACCCATTTTTGAAGAGGCAAAGTATGTAAACCCTTTCCAGTTTCTCGTTTGCTACTGGGTGATGCAAACTTCCGTCACTGCCGTAGAGAAAATGGCGAGTGACAAGATCGATATCAACACGAGAATGACCGACAAAGTCGGCACCGGTCCAGGCCCAGCTTTTCAGCTGGGTAGGCTAGAGTTTTGTTATCGCGGCTACGGCGGCGAGATTGGAAAATTGCACCCACAGGAACATAGGTTATAGATCCAGCCAACCAGCCTTCAAAGGTCGCGCGAGGCTGGTAGTAAGGCCATTGGCGTCGAGATGCGAGTACGAAGCTGCTCAGCCCCAACCATCCATCGACGGCGGCGGCGTCTCATATACAATGCCGTGTCTTTTGTTGAGATAGATGCGTGCAAGACCTCCTTGCGTTCGTCTTTCAACATCATCTTGGAACTCTTGAAGGCAGTGTAACGAGCTGTCGTGTCCAACTTGTCGTCCGTGTACAACAGCGCACCGCACTACCGTGCAAGTAATGTGATCTCTCATGTGAGCGAGCATCACGCCAAGTCGATCTCTATAGGCGCTCTGTTCCCAAAACAGGACAATAGAGACGGGTGCGTACAGATCGATAACTTGACGTGGGAACGATGGGATGACGGAGGCTGAAAGGCGCAGGCATACAACAGTACCTCCTTTCCTGCCCCCACATAAGGTAGCTTGCCCATGAATGGGGGGAAAAGTTTGGGTAACAGCACTTATGCAGGCGCGGGTGTAAACCGCTGTCAATGATGCCATGTAACCAGTCGCTACCACGCGCGATTTTCGTTGCTGCCATTTTGCATGGCATCGATGGCTGGCGAGATTGACTGTGAATATCCTCCTTTTGA
Source organism: Neurospora africana FGSC 1740 (assembly GCA_000604205.2). Taxonomy (NCBI): domain Eukaryota; kingdom Fungi; phylum Ascomycota; class Sordariomycetes; order Sordariales; family Sordariaceae; genus Neurospora; species Neurospora africana. The sequence continues at coordinate 91,597 of HF970651.1, forward strand.
GGTCAGATGTCTGATATTTCGTTGGATTCGCTCAGGTTGCTCGTCCTCCGCTGGTAATTCTTGCGAAGATGCAAACACAGAGTTGCAATTTGTACAAATGTCGTGGATGCGGGATTTCCGTCACATTTGGATCTTGCAGATGTCTCCCAACCAAGATCCGACGGCCTCGTCACGGCGACCTGCCGACGTGTGATTCGGAACTATATATCGATAGTCAACAGTCAGGTTAGTCTGCTGGAATCAAAGTCGTTATCGGAGAGCGATTTTGTCACCTTCCGTTGGTTGGTTGCAATACGAAAGGCCGCACTAGGCGTCGTGAAGGCGAGAGCCTCAGCCCCTTCCTCGCTCACAATTTTGGCTTCGCTCCAGGTCTTGAACCAGTTCATCATCATTCCGACCTACATCGGTGGGTGTGTGGAGCTCTCGAACTAGTTGGTTCCTGCACCAAAGGAGCCGAGGTTGATTCAAGAACTGAGGGCGACATGCACTCCGTACGTAATGCCATGCCCAGCTTGTAATAACACCATTGGTGCTGTCATGATATTCCATCCACACTTCACGCCGTCCGCCAGTAGAAATTGCCGAGTATAGGCACGCATTTCCGGCACCGCGATCATGTAGCGGCCCTCTCCCGTCGTCCCTTGTCTCGTGATGTCCCCGTCCCGTGCCCTTAAGGGAAATCCATTCAAAAATGGGAGCTGTACGGACAATGATCTGCTGCACTCTCAGTTAGCGCTGAAGCTAGTCTGGCTTGGCCCGATGTGATGCGATTTGATGCAATGGAGCGTAGGATCCTACCCAAGCAAGCAACCTTTCTCGTGGGCGAGGCGTACGTACACGGACAAATCACGGAAGTGAAAGGTTGGTAAATCTTCCAGGAAGCTGGCAAACAGTGACAGAAACGGGCATTTTTGGCGACTGTGATTTAGAGATACTGTAGCGTTAGTCTTATGCATGCACCCGGAAAGGAGAGTCTGACTATTCCCTTCTGACGATGTTAAGCCGACCGATAAGTCAACAATTTGCACGAATTATTGCAATGACCCTTCGCCAACATCCGGGCTGCCGGGAGAAGAGAGGATATCTTAGCGGGGAAAAGATAACTGATATACGCGGCAGTAGGTAGATCGGTCTCGATCTCCAGATCAAGAGGATGGCTCTCCCCATCGACGATTCCCGATCTGAGTGACTGATGCGATTCGCTACAGAAGCGATTCCATTCGCTCATCTGTCAACGGTGGAGGATTATGATAACTGTCAGTTTGAATGTTGTGAGATGACTGACAGGTATCATGAACTTTCGCAATCCATGGTGATGTTTGATGATTTCGAAGCTCCTCTTGAAGCGCCATGATGTGAATCGAAGCTCTGCTAGCTGCACAAAATCTGTAATGTTGTTGCCTTCAGTGGCCAGTTGAACTAGTGGGGAACAGGCAATAGCAAGACTGCTTCGTACTCGGTCGGCTTAAAAGCAATCACCACCACTCACGTCAACACAAAGGCCGCTTGAAACCGACAAGACAGCGTTTGAACGGATGCGGTACTGAGCTTGGCGAGCTTTGCTAGTGAGCTGGTCGTCCTGTAGCAAACGGTGCGTGTCTGTAGTGTACGAGATTGAGGACTGGGACTGCACAAAACGACCTCAGCCAGGAAACGCACGAGTAGAATCCACATGCTAACGACTCTCACGTCATCAACGTTTTCTAGACCCCAGATCGACAATTAGTTCCTTGGTGGGGCGTGTGCTACCGGCCGTTGCTTTCAGAGTTGTCTAGTCCACTGGCCTGTGTTAAAAATAAGAAAGGTGGCCGATCTTTCCCGTCAGCCGAGATGCGGGAGGTGGGAACGGCTTCAAAGGCTCTGAATGGCATGTTGAATGGAGACGTTGTGGCTACCACACGGCCATTCAATGGGCTTTGCAGCCTCCCAAGTCCGTGATTGCTGCTTCATATCATAGGTACCAGCACAACCCCTCTACATGAAGAGACGAGGTAACTGTGTAAGCTCGTACCCTTACACGCCGTGTTGTGACCAGCCTCGAGAGAGCTCGGACAGGAAGCCCAGCTATCACTGTCTGTGGTAGAAAGTTCTGGGCATCGCTCATATTTGAGAAAACAAGATGATTGAGGCAGTTATTGTGTATCAGCAGTGCAGGATGGCGGGTTCGTCCAGCAACCCCAATTCCATTTTGGCGTAGCGGTATTGTGTGGACGAAGAATCCGGCGCCCTGGTGAATCATGATCCCTTCGATACGCTGTGTAACCGGGCCGGAAGGACCCTTCGGAGGCCATGAAAGGTAACGATGGTGAACCGGTGCCCCCGGTGCATATATGTCGTCCTAATAAAAGAGAGGGCTCAAAGTAGACGTGATCCTCCGCGCCATCTGTACCGACTTCATGGTTCTTTCGGTGACAGTCTCTGCTACTGTGTAGGACGCAACAAGACTGAGGTAGACTGCCTGGAAAGATAGTAGGATAACCTGGTCATGTCTGAATGATTGCAAGCTGGGACAGGGCACCGGAGCATAGCCCTGAGTGAGTACACTGAAGCATCACGAATCGGACCTTCCTCCGGGTCTTTTCTTGTTGTTTCTTGGTTGCCTTTGAAGTGGAAGTTAACCCCAAGCTGGGAAAGGCGGGATCGCCCATCAACCAGATCAATGGAACGAGAATCGACAGGGCTTGGATGACGACAAGGGTCGGAAGCGAGAAGCGAGAAGCAGCCTATGCTTGAAATGGGTAGTCCTGAAGGGTTGGCCCGGGGTATGTATTGACCACCCTGTAACTTGGCTTGTGGTCTCGTGGTTGACGAGGTATTGTTTGTAGGAAAGGGGGGTCTGAAGGGGCTCGTGGAGGCCGTCTGCTCGCTGCTAGGGGACGACGTTACAGTTTTTGTAAGTTTGCCAAGCTGGGGGTGATCAATTTGCTTCCCCGGTGGTGGTGGTGGTACGGGGCTCTTAGCTCCAGTCACGGACGATACGCTAGGGAAGAAGTTCGTCCGATTTAAATGAAGGCCTTGCTCCCCAGACACGGAACAAGCAGTTTCCGGCCGTTAGGGCAGCCGTTGACAACAACAGTTAATAAACCATAGCAACACTAACATCCTCCATACGTAATTGATGAATGAATGAAAATAGAAATGGCGGTAGACGTAACCGGGAAGTGATGCTCATCATGTCCTCATCGGGACAGCAGCAGTGGAGGTTCCATATGGGGTCAGGAGCGAGAGTTGACCGAACCTCAACCTTATATTGTCGTGGTGCCATGTGCCGTTGGAAGGCCACCGGTCCGCAAGATGAATTATCAGTCGCTGGGCCGGCATCTACCACGGCCTCAGAGTGCTCCAGCCTGCCAGGTGCCGGTTGGGTCCCAGTTGGTTGTACCAACGGACGCAAACAAGCGCGAAAAGGCAAGAGTTGCGATTTGCTAGGAAATATCCGGCGATGGCAGGGTACGGGTGAACCACTGCAGCGGATCGATGGAAAAGGCACCATGCGCGACCTGCCGCTCAAGCTCATAGGTACCGTTGAGGACGACCACGTACCCGGATAACCAGATGGCGCTATGCTGCGTTGGGAGTAAATAGCCTGAGAACCAGGGTCAGGCTGCATTATTACGTCTGGGGGCACTAGGCACCCCAAATCGGGGGCTGTGTACACAGTAGCAAGATCGTAGGCTGGGGATAGGACGCCCTGTTATCCCAGTACATAGTGCATTTCGAACAGTTATGTAGGCGTTAACTTTGGATGTACAGCCCAGCCCTAGGAGCGAGAACGAGACGGCTGTGTGAATTCCCGTCGGGTGCTTTTACCTTTTTCAGAACGAGGTGTTGCAAGATCCCATCCGGCAGAGCATCTCGACGAGGGTATCACCCCCAAGGGGTGTTCCAGTCCATCCAGATCTAGTGTGTGCAGGATCGATTTCTCCTCAGACAGCGGTACCGAACGGTAGTGCCGTGTTACCAGCAGCCCGCGCGGGCAGGGCGCTGTTGTTGACACTGACGGTGACACTGACATGTTGACACCGACACTCACAGCGCTGTGTGTGAGAACTGACAAGTCATCCTCCTAAACAGCGCCAGATTCCACCCTGAAACTGAAGGCTGAAGCGATCCATATGGTGGATGCCCACCAAACCAGCATCATATCAGAATGCCCTCTTTGAGCCGGGCCTAGACTTGATATGTGAGTGTACACTAGATATGTCGATGATGTGCCCTGCCGTGAGCCCGTGATGTCGAGTGAGAAGTGCGGTGGAAACCCTAGGAATACCGCCATAAGAGATAGTATCCTCTCTTGGGGAATTATAGATAATGCGGGCAGTTTTACTTGGCTGCGTATGCAGCATCTTTCAGGATTCGCTCATAATCCTAGCATAATCCACCAAGCCAAGCACAGCTGTAGTTGTGATACCCATGCTCTTAGTAGGGGTAAGGTGGGGAAGCGGTGCGACAGTGATGATAAGAAGCATGACAGACCGCTGCAGTGCTGTTGGAATCCAATGATTGTTTGCACGCTTGGCTTTGACGACGGAACTTGAAGCACCGTGTTTGCTGTGTTGTCTGAAGCTTGGATCAAGGGTTTGTGCCTGCGCATGCATGTCATGATTCCACCAGAGTCTGTGTAGTTCCCAAGATGGAAGGGTCAATTGAGACTTCCAGGTCGAAAATAAAAGAAAGATTGTAAAGTGGGTTAATTCGCGAAAAGTCTCCGGAGGGAAAGCTCCATCGAGTGTTTTGAGTGCCAAAGTCAGAAGTGCATGGTGGCCCTTCCGAAAGTGTACCTTAACTACAACCGTCCGCATAAGTGGAGTGTTGGACTGTGGATCCCCGGATGCCTTCCGGAAGAGCATGCCAAGCGCAGCTGAAGCCGGAGGCTAATCCCGTTACTAGGTAGGTTGCGGCGGGGGCATTCTCGCCGATATTTGTACCCCCACG
>HF970652.1:35542-55941 GCA_000604205.2 Neurospora africana FGSC 1740
GAGCCAACCAACGCAAAGCAGAAGCCAGAGCCGGGAGCCGACTTGCCATCCTTGCCAGCCAACAATGGCATTCGATAGATGGCGTCGATGGCAATCTGCACGAACAGAAAGACTCTGTCACACACAAAACGAAGCATTCATTCAAGCAACAGGCAAGTCTAGCAAGTCAACAGCGACCGGGTTTCGAGATTGTCTCCGGGATACAGGCAGTGACAAGGCCTTCACTGACAGAATAATTTTCAGGGGCGACACAATCTGGATGACCATGCAAATGCCCACTTTCATACGAATACGGTCATTTATTGGTTTTAGCGGTAGGGTTCCAAGCCGAGACCATGGCGGAGTCCGGATTAGCAACGGGCGCTCTCTATCAGGCCAACTTGCCGTTGCTTTCATGATTGTTCCTTCAGCCGTGTCTCCCCGTACGCGCCACCATGATGGGGAGGGAGAATGGAAGGGAGGGCCGTGAATACCATCTGCATCCAAGTCCCTTCGTCAGACCCTTCCGATGGAAGTTTTAGTCAGCTGCATCCAGAAAGGAGGTTTCAACAATGCTGCCGTCACGTGCATTCGCGCAGCTGCAGCTTTGCTCTGAGGTTGTACTGAACCACGTCGCCGTCAGCGCGGTTTCACGTAGCTTCAGCGTTCTATCCTCTGCGTACATAGGTCTTACAAATGCGGCTAAAGCCTAGTATTAACGGCGCGAGCGCTGAACGGCCCCCAACAGGATGGGGCGGATACGGTTGTAGCTACGTGCTACGGTCGGTAAGTTCAGTTGAAGCTATCAACAGAGCCTCCTGTTAGCAGCAACCGAACAGAAGGGAGATGCACAAGGCAGTAAGCCATGCCCGAAGAAGCAAGGCCTATCAAGCAATGCGACGGTCGACGGTTACCAATCCCCGGCTCTCACTTGACCAAAGGGGGCAAGGCCGCTTTGCCTGCGCTAGTGCAGGCTGATTGATTGGATCGTAACCCATCACCTTCTTCTTCCCCACCGCTGTCATCACAGCGTTACCCTCGTCTCTTCGGCATCACGCTACGATTAACTTCAGTTGGCTATGCTCCCGTGCCCCCTCCACCCACAAGAAGAAATCATCCTCCACTACCATCCAGGGCAAGGGAGTTGGTGAGAGCACACTAAATCATATCAAAGCAGTCAGGTTTTACTCGCAGCTCCTCCACTCACGTTTACTTCCATCAAACCTGGCTTCTTTCAGCCAAGTTCATGACCAATGCTGAGGTTGCGACAACAGGTCCTTGATGAACATTGTCTCTACTGTCGGTAGAAGACAAGATGGAGTGGTTCGAGGCCGTATATTACCCAATAGACATATGGAAAAGGTGCTGATTGTCGGGTTTCCTGTTTAATACTATCGGAAAAACAACTTGGACATTCCGGGCCGATGCTTTCAGAGCACACGGAGAGAAATGACCATTGGAATTCGGTCATCTTTTCGACATGCACTGCTGACTGGCTGAAGTGTCTCCTCCTTTCAAAAGGGGACGAATCTTCAGCGCTCGGCGACATCAGCTGAGCATTGAGTCCTTCACCAGTTGGGCTGTACCTGCTTCAACTGCCCACACCGCTTCGCTTCCGCTTCCACGTTTCAACACCTGTCCAGCCAGCTTCTTTCTGTCGTTACATTGCTTTTACTACGAAGGACTCACCGTGTAGACCGCGATATGCATTCTTTTGTCGCGACAAGCACATCTCTTGCTCGGAGACTTGGCGCACCGAAAAGAAGAGATTATCATCCAAGACATTGGATGTTCAATGTCGCCAAGAATTGCTGTTTCGAGACAAAGCTTGGGGACTGTGGCATCGCAAACAAAGCCATGACGGCAGCACGGCAGCAGGTGGACAGCATCAATTTCACCTGATGGCTGACTTGACGGAACGGTGGGCTGGCATGGGCTGCAGTTGCAATCCCGACAGGCGGGTTTCTGCCAAAAGCATCAGGTTGGCTTTTCTCGCTAGCCCACTTTCCGGCACGGAGGAAGGAATATTCTGGGGTAGGTATCGAAGTATCAACGGGCACCAGTGCAGCCACTCACTAGCGGGCGCCCATCTTGTCACCATTTTGGCGCGTGCCTCCAACATGCCCACACGCTACTGACAAGTACATGACCCAAGTTCTTTCATATCCGGATGACAGGGCAAAACGCATCAAACTTGGAAGGGGATTGGAAAAGGCCCGGGCAGTTCATCCATGGTCCGAGATGGGAAGGAAGGGAAGGCTTTCCGGCATCTGCAATGCCGACTTATGACCGCCACTTTTTCGGAGTTTGGGCCAAAAAAATGGTTTTTGGTATTTCGAGACAATACAATACAACCTTTCAGCTTGCCGCCGGCAAATGGGGATACACATGGTGGTAGGTACCCTACGTATCTGATACGCCTTGTAAGTTACCACTACACTACATACCTTACCTTTTAGCGAGCCGATCCAGCGCGGGCGTCCCCGAGAAATTGGTGTCGCGCTAGTCAGGAACAGTGAGCGGCCATACGTTCGTACTAGTTTAGTGCCAAAGAGAACGCACACTAAAACAAAGGTAAAACAAAGGGCACAAAGCTTAAAAGACCTTTTTCTCTGGTAGCGGCCTGCCATCCCCAGTTTCTTGTTAGTACCGTCAGTTCGGTAAGGGGACAAATCTGATGATCCTTGCGCTGCCAATCAACGGCCTCGCGATATTAAGAGCAACAAGAAAGATGAAAGTGAGCTGTCTGTCGGTGAATCGAAATTCGGTCACATTCGCTGTTTCCAATCCTCTTGCCTGGTACATACTTACATACATACTGCATAGTACGTCCATCGATTGTGGATGCCAAAGGTGAGCCTCGTGACGGCGAAAGTGATAGACAATGCAACATGACAAGCGATGTTCGCAAGATGCCTGTCTTTCCCGGTGAATTACCAACCACCAAGGAAAGGGCGTGTTCCAATTGCTGGACGGGAATTGGGGGGCCTGTCCAAAATCGAAGCAAAAAAAGTGGCCCCTGTGGAGGTACCCGACCTGACTATCGATCAACGACAGTTCGAAACTTTAACGTCAATCGATCTTGGGCGCGCTCGATCAAAATTGTATCACCAACTAGTGTATATCATCCATCGGATAAAAGGAAACTTGATGGTTTAGAATTCAAAGAATGTTGCGTGTCTCAAAACTGAGGAATGGAAGCGACACACAAAATTGGCATAATTGCGGACGGACTATCCGAATACCTGTGATGCGTCTAGGCGGACCGAGAGAGCTCGGGACTTGGCATTCTGGCAAAGAGGAAATTGGACATGCAATGCTTGCGGGACAACGAATTTCCCACGGCAGTGGACAGACAACCTGTGTAGTAGGAAGTGGAGGCAAGAAAAGAAGAACGCGATTTTGGCATTTGATGCTGCTCTGAATTGATTTGAAACCTCTATTCTTGGAGGCTTTTGTGCCAGTGGTAACGGACGGACACAATGCTTGGCGTATCCGGCGCGGCCATAGGTAGGTACCTATGTTGATGCAGCCAGCAATGGCGGCCGCACCAGCGAATATCACAAACAAAGACAAGACAACTGAAGTTCAAAATCAAATAGGACAAGCAGCATCGACGTCCGCAATACAGCCATGCGAACTGACGTCTCGGGAAGTTGCAAAATATCCCCGACTTGGACTCAAAAGACCCAAAAGAGTACGTATTCCACGTGGCAACCCATTTCTGTTTCGTGTAACAATGCTGGGAAAAGGGGAAGAAGCTGTGCAACTGACGCTATGTATTTCTTCCCTCCCGCCTGAACCCTGGACCCTTCCATGCGACCTTCCAGCCGACACTCGTTCGGTTGCCGCTCCCCGCTATGAGACAGACAAACGCCGAAGGCCTCTGACGTTGGTATGGGTAAAGGCAGGTTGCACAATCCACTCCGTCAACGAGCAGTAAGAAGAGATGGCAATCCGCATTCCTAAGAGGGCGCTGTGTCTTTCTTGTTCTGGTGCTGGAGACCAGTACATACATCAACTACGGTTGCACTGACTGGTGTCCGAACGGTATTGTCACATCGCGGTTTGAAATCCTGGTTTCAATGTCCGTACTTCCCGTCTAGTGTCTTTAATCAATCTTTGCTCATTCTCAAGCTTGATTACCTAGTGAGAGTGCGAGCAATACGGGACACTCCCCATCTCACGTTACACACGCGCCCGCGCGAAAGTTTAACATTCGGCAAGTTCCATAGCAAAAGGGCGGCGGCGCGGCGCCCTTCCTGAAACCGGACAACCAGCCTTAAGAAGTAGTGTATCTAGGACTTCTGACAAGAATCCCAGACATTCATCACGCAAAGACACAAAACTTTAGTGCGGTCCCAACAGCCCGGGTAGCCTACTTTCCAAGATCGCGGAGATCTGACCTCCAATGGTACAGCCTCCATGTTCAACGGTGCGGTCATTTGCGTCGTTTCAGTTGCCCACAATTTGGACTTCGTGCTTTGTGAGTGGTGGGCTGTTGGTTTTGCGGCTGGCCTAGGTTACCTGCGTTTGAACGTACGTTCTTGTGTGCACCAAGGATAATTCGAACTAACAGCTCACGATAAGACTTGGAAGTTTGGATTTCTTTTCCGAAACGATTTTGTCTTTGACATTGTCAATTCCTCGCGTTACGTGTTGAACATGCTTGAAGAAAGCGCGAAGCACAATGTGATACCTTTGTCGAAGTTTCAATCATGTATATTATTTGTTCGGTATATCTTCACCGGTCTTCTCTTCTATGATTATCCGGGTGTCCGGCACGCACTTCAATGTTTAGGTGTCTCTCTCACTCTCACCCGCAAATGTGCCCGCTTTCTCCATCGGCAAAGGCAAGGACAGATATCCTTCCGGACCGGCATCATCACATGCGGTGGTGCGGAGTCGTTTGGAGTTACACAGTCTCCGCTATCGATCAAGCTATGGCGCCGGGCGCCGTCTCCATACAGCGGACGGGGAACCGGGTCCGGTGGGGATAACTCCTCTCGATCTCAAAGCTCCGTCCCGCTTCGCTGCCTATTGAAGGCGCTACGCTAACCACCGGAAATCATAGGGCCAGGCGCTAGTCATTCGCATGTCCCGAGGAACGAGTCCGTTCCGAATAATCTCGCGGAGGTTTGCGAAACCCTTTTACACGAAGGTTGGGTGCTCGCGGGTGCTCTCGTAAACCGCAGCTTTCCATTTGCCACATGAACGACTTGATACCCTCACTGCGGCCCCCGAACTTTGCGGGCTCGAGCCATAGGCAGCAGGGCATCATTGTCTATCCGTGCGGCTTCAGGTTTCTTGACCAAAAAATAAGTACTGTCCAGGCAATGTTAGCACTGGCATGAAAATCAAACCAAGCAAATCAGGGCAAAGCGGGAGGTTGAGGGAAAAAAAAAAAAGGGTCTGGCACCCCCAACCAGACGGCTACACAGTAGATGGTGCCGTACTGTTCGAATGGGGAATGAAAAGCTTGCCGCTCGAGGCGATTGGATTGCGATGAGTGTGGAGAGTGAGTGTGTGTGAGCAGAATTGGCGGCACGAGTGAAGAGCGGGTGTCACGCTTCGGCGCTGATCATTGTAGCCCATCCTTTTTCTCCTGGGTCATCCCTTCCTATCCTCATGCCTTCTGCGGACATTGGATTCCCCAAACTTGCCGTCCGCAGGGCTGGGCTGGTGGTTGGGTTGACAGGGCCGAGTGTCCACGCGGCACCAGGAAAGAAGCAGAAAGGTGAAGAAGCAATATTAAAAGCACATCCAGCATGTCAGCGTTGAGGCCCTAAACTTTGAATCGCCGCTAGCATGAAGTTGGTGTGGGCGACACTGGCGACTCTGCCCGGTACATGTTGTGCCGTCCAGAGATTGATTCCCGAGTCTCAGGCTCCTCGTTGCCTCAGGCCTAACGCCGGGCAATCAAAGATGTCTTTGTCTCGAGGCAGAGCCCTGTCTCTTGTTCGTTTTTTTGCGGTCTGCCTCCATTGGAAACTACAGCAGTGTTATTGGCCTCTCCTCTAGTCAGACCATACGGGCGGGTCTCGAAGCGATCTGCTGCTGGGGCTAGCCGCTTGTTGCTTGGAGTGCCTCGGCCCATTGGGCATCATCCACATTATCAACACCAGCACATCGTCAGGTCCTTGACTGGGGTCATCGCCGTGACTCCGCTTGCAGTGTCCTCAACCCCTCTGCGAACAGAACCCCCGCGCTGGGTTCCTCGTTATTTTGCCGGCAGGTTGCTTTCTGTCTTCTTCACGGCCTATCTGGCCGGCAAGATTAAAAAGATTAAGAAAAAATCACAAAAAAAAATCTTCCGAGTTGATAGGCTTGTTGCTTCTACGCGACGATAACAAAGAAGTCGCGGTAGTTGAGGTGATAATGTATACGTCTCCATACACGTCCGCGCTGTTTCATTCGAGCGTGGTTGTTGGTGACGATGATGGTGTCGCAGAGTAAGAACGGAGAGGAACGCGATCTGCCGCTCCAATTTGAAGCTTTCATTTTGCCATATGCTGATTGAAAAGACCGCATGCATTGATCTGATCCGCGCGCATCAAGCAGAGCGGCTACGTGCCTTCCCTAGCGCCAGTATGTTCACGAAATGCTTTATGGTCGTCGAACTGCTTCATCAATCGCGGTGAGAAGGGCAGTAGTAATCACCTAGCTTGAAGAATTCAAACTTTTGGTCCCCTTTGGAAGTTGTAGCCCGCATTATCTCCGCCCTTTTGGGCAAGATCGGCAAGCAGGGAAGGCATCGCCAGTACGTACCCCGCCTGCCCGGTTCGAGGTCTTTGTTATAACCTTGGAGGTACCTTCGCTGGCTTGGTATCATACCCTGTTCAAAATGGTGACGGCGGAACATGGTGAATAGTGAGACATTGAGCATTGACATCAATGTGAAGTGCCAAATATATAAGAGGAGGCAGTCACTCGAAGACTTTTACAGTGAAAGATACGTGCGCCTCCAGAATATCGGGAATTGGGACGACAAGTGGAGGAAAACATGGGTAGCAAAAATACGTGTGTGTTTCCGGACGGTACAATGGATTACCGTCACCCCGCACCGGATTACCATAACCTGTCAGACATGCACTTAGGTACACAGTGTTTATTCACTTCCCCCTGTGAACCTGCGGTCCAACTTGCTGGAGCACGAGTCAGAACACAGCCGGCACCGGCGTGGGAAAAGCTCATTCACTGCGAGTAACGATAGACATGGTCATCGCTGGTTTCCCCTCTTCTTTTTTTCGTCAATATTGGAGCAATTCAGCACGTCGGCTTTCATACAGTCTTCTTTTCTGGTGGTGAGTCTGGATTCAAGCATACCTTTTCTGGTGGTGAGTCTGGATTCAAGCATACCTCTATGGATCAAGGCGATCAATCGCGACCGCTCAATTGGAATTCTTGACCTGTTGTCGTTGGGCGGCTCAGGTTGAGCGGGCCAGCACTGCACCACCTCCACCACCACCCGACCGACTGTGCGCAACAATCAGATCGACGAGACCGTGCCAGACCAACGTTACGTTTGGGTCTGTATGAATTACCGGTACCTACGTATCTGACGGCAGAGTGGTGAATGAGAACCTTTAATATACGCGCTAATACCGTGGCAGACGTGGGTGGACACCAGTTGACGCCAGGGAAGTACTTGGGTACCTACAGTAGCTCGACGGAAGGCTCCTGCAGGCGAGGGCAGGCTCTTTCACTGCAGTTGCAGTATTTTACAAAAGACGATTGTGACCACGGACCAGGGTACCTACCTACCAGGGGGCCCGGCCCTTTCTCACTGGGTCTCTCAAAGGTTCCTCTGGGGAGTCCTGGGAGTGAAAGGGTGGATTGCGAGAACGGACGAATCCTGGCCACCCCTACGGCATCTTTTGCCATACGGCATCAACCGTGACCCCTTCGACTTTTCCTCTGCGAAGGAGGTGGCCCATGGTCCGATATAAAAACCACTTGCGCCCGTTCTGCACGTGTAAACCCCAACTTTTCGGGTAGTGGTGTCGCGCCCTCAGTTTTAGGACCGTTTCTCTCCTTCCTCCATCGCGTACGAAGTCCACCGACCGTCCGAGGCTTGATCTCGACCCATCATTGCACCGTCTAGACGCACGTCATACATCGCGTCAGGAACGGCTTCCGTTAGTTGTAGTCAGGCCAAACCGACAGACAGCGCTTTCCAGTTACGCAACAATCCGCCGCCTCTCACTCTTGTCCAGTGAGATATACCCACGACCTGCATCTCCTAGATCGCCCGCCGTCTCTTTTTTTCCGACTCGGCCCAGACTGCCTATTCCACAAGCACCCTTGCTAGTGTCCGGCTTCTCTTTGGTGGTGTGGTCCGGCCTAGTTGTCCGCTCTTCTTAGCCGTCCTTGCCCCGTATCGTTAGTCTCGCGCTATAGCTGTCCGGCGTTTATTATAAGTTTGAGACGTGGGAACCTCCATCCCGAGCCAAGTCTATCCAACATGTCACACCATACCAACAGCACGACAAATAACTCGGACCGTACTCCCCCCGAGTACTCTCATTCAGGTTTGTTTTTACCTTGGCTAGTCCTAGCAACACGACCAACCCACAGTCTTACTAAAGCTTCATCTGTTACAGAGCAAGCACCTGGCCCTGTGCCTTACACAACACAGCAGGAAGGACGCCCTCCCGTCTACCCAGCCGCCCCTGGCCCCGGCCAACCCTACCCGGCCCCGTCTGGAACCCCCGCCTCTGAATACGGCTACTCGGGTCACCGTGGAAGTACCAGTTTCCCAGACACAATGATGGGATATCGCTCCTCCCAGAACCATCCCAGCAATGGCGTCCCTTCATCCAACAACATGTCGGGTCCTGGACACGCCTACCCACACCCGGCCTATTCATCCTACGCGCCTCCTCCTCCCGACGTGACTAGCCCATACCAGCATAGCGCTCCTAGCGCAGGGCTCTATGCCCAACCCCGTCCCGACTGGGCGACATACCAGCAAAACGGTCCCATGCAGGGCCATGCCGTCTTCCCCCCTACACATTCCCCGGCTCCTGCTCAAACTCGACAGAATCAGGTACGAGCTTTAGAGATTTATTTTAGTGACCAATTGGGTCTAATCAACATGTTAAAGCAGGTTTATTCGTTTGTTCCGATCCCCGGCTCAACTCAGCATAAGCGACCACGCCGGCGCTTCGAGGAAATCGAGCGCATGTACAAGTGCGGATGGAACGGCTGCGAGAAGGCTTATGGGACACTCAACCATCTGAACGCGCACGTCACCATGCAGTCGCATGGCACGAAGCGGACTCCTGAAGGTTCGCATGGCATCTTTACTTCTATCATGGCCTTTGAGCCTTCATCGCGGGGGGGGGTTGTCGCTAACGTTGGGTTTCACTTTTTTTAGAGTTCAAGGAGATTCGCAAGGAGTGGAAGGCGCGCAAGAAGGAGGAGGAGGCGCAACGCAAGGCCGCCGAGGAACGAGCACGCGCTGCATCCACCACCCAATCAACACAGAGTGCCGAGAACAACTCTTATGCCGCGAGAGGCGCGGTCCAACTTCCACCAATTGGTTCCAACACGCCAGTCTCGCAATACCCCCTGCCGGAATACAACGGCCCGGCATACCAGAACTACCCTCCCGGCTCTGGTTCCCCCTATCACCCCAATGGTTATAGCACAGCCCAACGTAAGTACCTAAAAGTGTCTTCTTTCCGACGAAGCATATGCTAATCATACCCAGATGCCAATGGGCAGGCTTAGTAGTTTATTCTTCTCGTGATGATTAGGAGTCACCCCATAGGAAAGAGCGAGTGTGTGTGTGAACGACACGAATCGATACTGGTCCTCCGGAGGCGTTGAGGTTTTAAGGCGTTGAGGAAAATATCCAGAACTATTCTGTACGCTGTTATGATATTGGTATGCTGCATTTTGTCACTGTTTGGATTGTAAGAGAGAGAGGGTGTTACGATGGATGAGGCAACTCGAGCAATGTTCGAATGGCTGGTGTAATCTCTGTTTATGGGCTGGTGTAACAAGAACCTTTTCCTATGCATTCTTCCGGCACTATACCTTTTCATTATATCGGCTTCGGGGTTTCATTTGGGTTGCATGTTAGAAGGTGCATGGGGAGCGGGAGGTGGAGCGGTCAAAATGAAAGGCGAAGATACCTGTACGTTGTCAGTCCCTGAACTGGGACAAAAAGCATTTAAAGAAATGCGCAGCGAAGAGAGAGATGTGGAAATTTCCAAGCTTGCTTCTCTCCATCTTGACTTGGTGCCATTGCTTGATGATACAGCTTCACCATGTGTATATGCAAGGGTGATGGGCCTTTCGACATAAGGCTCTTGAGGCTCAGCGGAAGAATGGTTGAAAACATTGTCCGTATGACGTGCATACAAGGGGGCTAGTCAAAGTAGGTATCCGAGTCCATTTTCTTCTTTCTAGAAAAGACGCGGAACATCTTGGTTCAGGTCAGGCTGGGAGTGAGTTCAGTGAGTACTGACTGAGTGAGTGAGTGGGCGAATCCTTCATGTGCTCCTAGCAAACCCGGCCGTCGCCTTGTACCACCACTCTCATCTTTAACTGGGTCGATTTCGTCTAAGCCCGCAGTTCCGAAACCCCCCGTCCTGCTCCTGCGGCCATCCATCGGGTTGGATGGAATGCAAGACAACACCGCTACGTATACTGAATGGACCCTAGTGTCTCGCAGGTGGTCCAGATGGCCACCGGTTCACAGGCCGCGTGAACGCAAAAGGGAGGGCGCAGTTGGGAAGATAAAGATACATCCTCAGGAGTCACCAAAAATCAATCGACCAAACTCTGTGGAGGCCAGTATCTGGCTTTTTATCAGTTTACCAGCAGAAAATATAGGACACCAAGATCTACCTTGTCATGGATCCAAGTCCGTCAACGGTCATCTCTGTGGTACGTACCATTTACACACAGCCTAAGCACGGGAACTAAACCACGGCAAGAATAGCGTACCGTAGCAGCGGTACACTAGTAAGGTCAGTCAACACGTGGTAGATGGTGGGATGATAGCACAGAAGCGAAGTAGAAAGGGTCAGATCCGGTCCAGTCCAGTCCCAAGGAGTCCCAAGGGACGCAAGCCCAGCAAGCGGCGGCGCAAAGCGGGAACTAACGTAAGAGATTTGGAACACGCTAGTATCGTTCGAGTTATATCTTGATTACCAAGGCGAGTTTAGTTGCCGTTCCATTTCCCATCAAATGCGACTCTCTCAATAAAAGCTCAACCTACGTCGAATTGCTTCTCTCCCGTCCGCTGCTTGCCGCTCTTACAGCAGCGTGCAATTGGTAGGTAGGTGCGTGCCCCGGCCGTCGTGGGAACGAAAGGGTCAATGATGCGTGTGTGTAAGATTGACTTCATAGCTACCTCACAGCTACCGCATCCCTACCTGGCTACCGTACCTCTCGCCTACTTACCCGACCTTACATTAGTCCTGCCTAGCGTCGACCAAGTGAACGGGATGCATTAGTTACTTACCTTACAGTTACAGTCCAGTCCAGCCAGCCAATGTTTCCCGTCTGTCCGCTCGAGTCGTGAATTTACTTTGGCGCAAAACATAGATAAGGAAGCGTGAGCGGGCACTAAACACGGGAGCATCCTAGTGAGAAGCAACAGCAGCAGTAGCCGCCGCTTCTGCCGCCACGCGTCCGACCGACCGTCACAAGGGTAACAACAATGAAAGGATGAATGAATACCCTGGAAAAGGCGGGGTCTCAAAGAAAGTGTGTAACGGATGGTAAGGCAGGTAAGGTACCTCGTTAACGGCGGCTGGAGAGCATCCATGCAATGGGTTTCACATTCCTGTCGGCGTTGCTTGGCTTGCATGTAGTGTTACGTACTTACGTACTTACAAGGGAGAACCTCTTGGGCCACGACGGACACCCGGGCTCTCGAACATCAAGCTTAGAAGATATGATCTAGAAATTCGCCAGAGGTTGAGCATACGCAGTACAAAGACCTCTCTTGAAGAAGGGAATGACTCTTCCACAGATTTCCAACCATGGAAGCTACCGGAGTTAAAGGATCCCAAGGCCACAGAAGGTCTCCATCTCGACATGTATCCATGTGTCATGTATGATCGTGCTGCTGTTAATAGAGGACCTCTACCTTTCGAGAACTCAAGGGTACCGCTACGACTCATGCAGTCACGTTTAAGTTTCCATGCGATCTCCTGTTGGTTCGATTTAGCGTCCGCTAGTGAGTTCCAAGCTCCATATCGATCACAGACTAAGGTAGATTCCGTCTGTAAGATATCAAATATAGAGAATTACGTTCAAAGGATACCTACCCGAACCCTGAAGTGGTCTGGTTTTGTGTGACCACACTACGCTGTATGTCCCATCGTTCCTTCTTTTTCCTCTGTGAATCTAACTTAAACTTAGCGTGATGGCGGTTGCTTCGGAGCATACCGGTTGCTCTTTTTTCCGTGACGCCGGCCCGTCTCTTTTCAATCTCCCAGGCCGACAACAGCATAATTCAAAGTGTATATGGGTGGATATGGTCATGACACAATGTTGCAGCGGGGAAAATACATGATCAAAAGACGGCTACTAAAATGAATGCTAAGCAAAGGAACTGATGGACGGCTATGAGAGCCTGGAACTACACCTGTTGGGTTGACTTCGGCACTCATCGCCTGACAGATGTATATTGTCAACATCTATCGACCCAATGAAACTCATAAAATTCCAGGAAGATACCGACGTCCGAGCAAGAACTCAACGAGAACGGGGACACAAGCAACCCTTGAGTGAAGACGTACCCCACATACAGTTAGACAGGGGACGAATTCGTCCGCAGACGGAAGAGCACAGCATGAGGAAATAGCCCCGAGATACGAGCAACTGTGTTACGTTGAATTGAAATTTTCGAAGCACTGGGATCGGTGTAATTCGCTGGCTAAAGCGGAAAACGCAGCTCGCCATATCGGCATGGTCACTCCGTGGTTCAGTAAAAATATTTCTGATTGGAGAAAATAGAATCTGAGAACTTTGTTTTTGGAGTTTGCGAAACTCTGTCACGGCATATAAATGGTATACATGCTCGATTAGCCTTAGTTTTTCGTTCCCCACGTGGATGGAAGGAGTTCGCATTCGGTGGCTGGGATGGCTGCATGGAATGTCCAGAAGATATGGACAAGCCCGAAAAGATGAGGAAATGTGATGATGAGAGAAGCAGATGGACTATGCACTATTCATCAGTGAGGATATGGTTACAACTAGAAACCGTCCAGCTCAGGACCTGCTCCTAAACACAAACTGACTTGTGACAACTTATCGGTAACCTCAGTTAAGCTCGGACTAGGCACTCAACGTTCCTGGAGGAAGCTTCGCAACCATTGCAGTACTTTTGCGAAGTAAACATATTAAAACATGGTTCAATGGGAATGACCGACTGGTTAAGCACATGTTGCCATCACCTCCACAAAATATCCAGTCCATTCACCCTTGTACTCGCAGCTTTGCTCCCCGCTAGGGTCACAGTAACACCACATATCGGGAGCTTCTCCGAACAGCCACAGGGTAGTCATCTTCGACAGACAGCAACACAGCCGGGGGCGGTCGGTCTCTCCCGGTGCAATGGAACAGAATGACCATGGCTACACGACCAGGCTTGCATCCTCCAGGGAACCCCTGTCATCAGACCGGTCATGCGAAAGGTAGCAGGTCGGCTCGGGTTACAGGGCAGTGTCTTTGGTCGTACCTGCACACAGTAGGTATATCAAATATTCATGTAGAGTCGGAAGGTCATACATACAGACTGTGTGGTAACCCCTGGGAAATACGACCTACACGGTTTAGTATGTAAAACTGGATGCCAACACATGCAGTCTTTTCATTCATGCTTGAGCGTTAAAAGATTCTGGAAGGCCCAAGAAAGGTCAGTGGTAGGCAACCTCAACCACATGTGGGAAATGGGCGAAAATATACAGGAAGCAACTTCACCGGGAAACTAGTCCAGATAAGTAGCCCAGCTATCACCCCTTGGATCCAGCCACAAAATTAAGAACCTGAGTAGCCTTCTTCCTGTGGCGAGTATAGAGTGAAATATTAGTGCAAGTCGAAATTCGTCTTGAAACAAAGTTTTCGCACTTGCGGAAGTTGAGGTTAGGAAAGCCACAGGTGGAAACCACGATGGCGCTAAACTCGTGGTCGAGGTGTTTGACGGAGAATATCAGCCCTAGGCGACTAAGCCCTACGCCATTCCGCCCTGTGTGTTTACACGTGCCCTGGTCCAGGGGCACTGTATTTTAGTCTCCCCCACTCATCCGCAAACTCTTTCCAAGCATTCCATGGAACACAACGCCGCATGAACGACATCACGATGGGACGACGAAAATGAATCAGTCCTGAAGGGACCTCTCAACAACCAAGCTTGGGAGATGCTTACCTGGGGCGGACAGTATAGGTGTCTCGCGTGCAAGTGCCAGATCAGGCATGCCCCTAAGGCTTCTTCGAGACTCCTTGTTGCCTCAAAGTGAGGAGCCTAGTTCTGAATCCCGTTATCGATGATCCGGCTTCAATAAGGCGTGTTTGTGTGATTCAATCGGAGACGAACAGCAGCGAGGTGGCAAGTGGAAGGCCATAGACTGTAGACGAAGCGTATGTCTTCAGGGAAGGCCCCCATCAAGGCCGTCATGATTTTTTCTTATGAAATGCCATGGTTGACATTTAGTCTTCTGTGGCTCCCCTTGGGTCGCCTGCTCGTCCAGTTGTTGAAGCCTTGAAAGCTGTCAAACACGGATCAAAAGCGCGGACAAGACTTCCGGCCGGGGATCCCGGAGTCGGCAGGCAGTAATAGCGCCCCACTCCGTCATCATGGCAGCCAATCGTCGAACTTGCCGAATCTGTCACTTCCTCCAAATATCGGATTCACCCCCAACAAGTCCAGACCTCCAGCGACTTGAACGTCGCGCCATTCCATCCACCAACATGAGCTCTGCCGCCAGAGATGATGAAGGGGACCGGGACATGCCACCGCTAGCGCAGTCAAGCAGCAGCCTTGATCACGGAGATGTCTTCTTACTACTATCCCTCCCCCAGAACTTCATCGTGGGCCATGACGACATGGCCATAACCACCAGCGAAAGCATTCTCGGTTTTCGTGACATACCCGCAGGCACTCATTTTCTGTGGGTTCAGCAACCTGGTGCCACATCCCGAAACGGATATTGGTATGTCACCCAGGAACAAAACGGCCGAGTGCACGTGAAGCAATGGGATCAGTACAACGAGGTCCTCTCCAGCCTCCCAAATCAGGCCGAGGAACGACACCAGGCCGAAAGTCTCGAGTCCATATACCCTCAGCTAAAGCCGTACGACATGCGCGGTGGTTCCAAGAGGAGTTCTGCCAAAGCCTCGCAGCCGATGCCGTTCTCGATCGCAGGTCGGAACGAGCCATCATTCATCACGGACCCAGCCAAGATGTGGCAGCAGCTAACCCACGCCATATCCGAGCCGTTCCTAACCCGAATCACTGGCATGAAGTCAGTCGACGCTTGGCTCGTCGACTCCGCCGACTGTGCTGCCGGAGAATCATACCGAGCCCAATACAAGTCGGTGCAGTCCAGCGAGTTCAACTTTCTCTTTGCCCAAGACTTCAAGGATCTAGAACTTCTCGACTCCGACCCGACCAGACGGGACGTGGTCGAGGATACCACGGATCGAGTTCTGGCCCTTCTCCGGAGCATCGATTTTGACCCGTATGAGATGATCGCCGAGCTTCAGTTCACGTTCTTGACAGGCACCCATCTGGGCAACCACGCTTGCATGGAGCAGTGGTGGGATCTTGTGCTCAAGATCATCGTGCGCGCATACCGCCTTGTTCTCTTCTACCCGGTCCTCACTGTTGAACTTATTAGGACGCTGCATGCACAGATCGTCTATACGGAGGAAAATGTTGAGTCCACCTCGG
Organism: Neurospora africana FGSC 1740; assembly: GCA_000604205.2. Taxonomy (NCBI): domain Eukaryota; kingdom Fungi; phylum Ascomycota; class Sordariomycetes; order Sordariales; family Sordariaceae; genus Neurospora; species Neurospora africana. The sequence continues at coordinate 51,438 of HF970652.1, forward strand.
AGGAAGAACAAGAGAAGGGCCGCGGTGAGCATACCATCGGACCGTGCCCGGACAGACCCATTTACCAGTTCAGCCTCCAAAATCGGCGAAGGTTGAGAACCGCCCTGGCTACATACGCCAGGAAGCTTGAGGAGGTATTGAATGGGCTGGGCGATGCGGTTACAATTGAGCAGTCGACAGCGAGGGCTATCTTTGGCGAACTCGAGTCATGGTTGTTTACCCGCGGATGGGACCTGGGGTCCAAGAATGCGAAGGTTGAGGAACCTAAACGGCAGGATGAGATAGGCGAGGATGATGACGATGATGACGATATGCCGGTCGTGGTGGATCTGGATGAGCATGGAAGGGAGGTTGGATTGGTTTCGTTCAATGACTGAGGAGATGAAGTACGGTTGGGTTGTTAATCCACAACACGGACGAGAGATTGCTCGCATAGCATAAACTTGGAAGTTAAGAGTGACGACGGGTGAAAGAAACACTATAATATGCATTCCATGGAGCATGAGCCTTGATATTATCAAAATCATCTGTACGCATATGTACATTGGTGAAAGAAAAAAAGAAAAAAGAAAGTGCGTTCGTAGAGTTGTGAAATGGTTGCCGTCGCCCGTTTGTTGGCCTTACCTCACTCACCATTTCAAAAGTCCCAACGCGTTGACATTATCTACCTTATGCAATCGGGGTGCAAATGGCATTTTCATAGACTTTGGATGTTTAAACTTCACTATCACGATTAAGGGCACAAATTGAAGCGTACGGTAGACGTATACAAGTGTACGTCGCGATGGAACTTCCCTGTTCCGGTGACGGGACGGGGAAGGGACTCCTCATGCGCCCCACATGCCACATGCACTCCATCATCATCCACCCGCTTCCCCGGATCCCACTTCGATTCGTTCCACCCGGCCCAACATCAACCTCACATCTCCGCTTTTGACTTCCATCTTACATCCTCATTCCCAGCTTCAGTCCCACTATCACGTCTCATTTTTAACAGCACCTACTTGTAGACAAACAAAGGCCTTTGGATTTCCGACCCATCCAGTCATCACCGAACACATACGTACCTATTGGCAGCCACCAGAACACCCACCCACTCACACACATAACCGAACAGATCAAGCAACCCTCACACCTCCCCAGTTCATCTCACACTCACCCGCCCCCAAAATGTCCCACCGCAAAAACAAAGCAGTCGGCCTAGCAGCCTTCGACCGCTCCCGCCTCACCTCCGCGCAATACGCCACGCACGGCTCCGCCCTGCGCTCCTCGCAAGCCTCCGCGCTCGAAACCCAACTCTCCGTATTCCGCTCCTTACTCCAACAATTCGCCGCCACACATGCTAAAGACATCAAGTCCAACCCTACTTTTCGCGCACAGTTTGCGCGCATGTGCGCGGCTATCGGGGTGGATCCGCTTTTGGCTAGTAGTGGTCATGGCGATAGTAAAGGAAAGGGGGATAGTATGTGGGCGCAGTTGTTGGGGCGGACGGTGAATGATTTTTATTTTGAGTTGGCGGTGAGGGTGGTGGAGGTTTGTGGGGAGACGAGGGGGGAGAATGGAGGGCTCATTGAGGTGGGGATGGTGAGGGAGAGGGTGGTCAGGGGACGGGTAGAGGGGATGGGGGTTCAGGGGGTTACGGAGTAGGTTTATCCTTACCTTTATTTTTTCTGTTTCTTTTTTTTTTCTTGTGAGAATGGGTCAGTGGGTTGGATAAATAAATGGATGGAGATGCTAACACGGCAAACAGAGATGATATTCTTCGCGCCGTAGAGACACTCAAGCCTCTCGGGTCAGCATACTCGGTTATCAAGGTTGGGAGCAAGCAGTATATCCGGTCTGTGCCCAAGGAGCTGAATACGGATCAGAGCGCCGTGTTAGAAGCCGCCCAGATGTTGGGATACGTCAGCGTGTCGATGTTGATGGATAACCTGCGATGGACAAGAGCACGAGCGCAAACGGCGTTGGAGGATCTCGTGGGCGAGGGTATGCTTTGGGTTGACAAGCAGGGTATTGAGTGGGAGTATTGGAGCCCTGGGTTTATGCTCGAAGGTAATCTTCCATTGGAAGGGTTTGACTGAGCGGCGTCGGTGTAAAGACAACATCGGCATGAGACTAGCCAGAACGTCGCTACCGGTACTCCTGGTAGGTTCTGACTCTGGGTCGCTTGTCCCAAGATAGCAGTGTCCTCACGTTGATCAGCGATGACTGGGCACTGTCACGCGCCGTGGTAATGGGAAAAGCCCCCTAGTTCACCGCATTCTCAGGAACGCTCCAGCCATGTCTCGCAGCCCGTGCCGACGGTCAGGTGGGGAATAATGGAGAGGAAGGCACAAAAAGCAGCCCGTGGAAGAATAGGCACTTCATATTTTGCTTGTCTATCAGACAATCCCGAGCGTCGGCTGGGAAGCTTCAGGCGAGGGTTTGGATACTGGAGGAGGATGCTATCATGGGATACGTACGAGCCTGGCTGGACTATGATGTGACTAGGCTCGATTAGAATTGTGCCATCTATTCCGAGTGCTGGAACAGATTTCATTCTCCGATGAAAGCGAGAAGAGCGGGTGGTACCTGTATCGAGGGCAATATCATCTCGTTAAACCATCACTTTTTCCCCAGCCACCGAAGACTAGTTGAAAACGTAGAGACCGAGAATGGTGATCAGGGCAGCAGGAGTTCATAAACAGTAAACGCGAGATCTCAGTGGCACAATTAGGTATCCATCGTTAAATAAGCATACGTAGTAACAGAGAGGTAATACATTCACACTCAACATCCAACTTGCTCCGGCTTTTCCCCACGCCTTGCAAAAAGATATCAAAGAAGCCAGTATCCAAAAGACCTCGTTCTTTCCTTACTTCTCCCCTCCAGTGTACAACCCTTTATCTTCATCTGCACATACTTGTCTCGTCAGGAAATCCGTAGTATTAGTGTCGCTTTACTGGGTTGTACCTGTCTTGTTGTGCTGGGCCTACCTGGCGGACTGGCACGAATGTTGGTTTAACGAGTACCCCACTCTCATAGTTGGTATCATATATCAGGGGTAATCCCGGGGCGGCGTGTTTACATGGCAGTCACGATACTTCCGCAGCTCGAACCCGGTGTCCATCACCGTGACTCAAGCATGGCCCGGTAATGCGTTTGCGCTTAGTAATGGGGGTTCTGGCCGAGAGAAGGGTAGTCCTGAGGAGGCGGGACGGGACCACCTCCGTGATGGCTGCCGAGAGTAGGGTTGATGGGACGGCCGCCGTGAGAAGGCCCGTGGCCGTGAGGGGGGCTGCTATGGCGCTCACGCTCACGATCACGCTCCCGCTCACGATCATGTCTATGGTCGCCGTGAGCACCGTCGCCGAAATGCTTCCTGCGCAAAGCGGCGAGGCGCTTCTTCTTGGTAACGTAGTTGATATAGGTACCGATGAAGAAGGAAACGAGGTTGAAGAAGGGCATCCAGGCGGCCTCGGGCAGGAATTTCTGGGCAAAGGCCAGGCAGAGGGGCGACGAGAGCCAGCTGACTTTCATGACCTTCCAGAAGCCGACACGTACGGTCGCTTGGACTTGCTTCCATGTCTTGGCGCCGGCGATGATGGCCATGGCAACAAGGTATACCGAGTTTTGAATCGGGGCAACCTAGACATGGGAGAAAATAGTGTTAACCACGTTCAAAGCATAAGGATTAGGGGACAATGACGCACAATCAAGTTGCTGACAAGAATCTGGAGGACCTTGGCCCTCAAGCTCTTGCGGTTCTGGAACATCTTCTGAAGGATCCAGATGAGGAAATGGCCCAAGGGGGCGCTAACAAGGGCGCCGTAGGTGGCCATCTTGGGGACGCGGGCCGTGAAGTAGTTGCCATTCTTGTTGCGATCCTTGGCGAGCCATGATGCGAGCAGCTCTTGACTACCTGCTAGGGTGCCGGCAGTGAGCATCTTGGTACGGAGGGGATTGGTCTCCAGCTGCTTGAGGTAGGCCTGAGGTGGACGGTGAGGTTAGTAACCATGGTCATGATGCCTTCAAACCCTTTATAACGGCCTTCCCCTGTACCTGTTCGACTTCATGGTGCTGCCGTATGAGCGCATCTAGGAAGCGCATGTGGAAGAGGGAGTGACGGAATGACGTACAGCCAAATAGCCCTTAGTGCCGGCATTTTGCCTGCCGCCGGTGATGGCCGTACCAATGACGGCCGAGATGGGATGGTGGCCCTTGGTACCGGGCAGGTCACCGTGGGCAGCTTCGGCGACAGCCTCGGCGATGGCGCCAACAGTGCTGTGGTGGTCTTTTACCGACATGGCGAGAGGAAGGTAGCGGCGGTCAAATCGACCTCTAATAATTGGGATGCGTCAAGCCTGCAGAGGAAGGGCAGTGGTCAGCGGGGGGGCACGGGTATATGGCAGCGGTACCGGTACGGTACTGGCAGGCACCGATAACAGAGGAAGGACGTTAGTGTGAATCGGCGGGCGCGGACAATTCGCCGTAATGCGACGGTCGCGCCCGGAGCGGTTGCGAC
>HF970652.1:76479-96756 GCA_000604205.2 Neurospora africana FGSC 1740
TACGGGTTGAATAGGGGAGTTTTGAAGCTCTCATTGGCCTTTTAAGGGAGGAATTGTCCTCCGTTTGAAGCGACATGGGACAATGGCAAAGGCTGGGACGCCACAGAAGGCTCTGATAGGTGTCCTCTTGTGCCTCTTTCCGTCTCCTTCAAGGCCTTTAAGATTGGAAGATGTTGATCTTACGGCGTTCACCTGGTAGAAAGCCGAACACTTTCCTATATCCAGTAAAGCTTTGGTTTTTCTTGTACCTGATTAACAAACAAACCAGGGCTGGATTGTACTGCGTGGTGAGAAGCTGCGGAAAGCGGGGAGGAAGCGGGACCACCACTTCCCAAGCATCCCAAAGATTTTGGCCTGTCACGCATGCTTTTCATGCCGACTTTCCGAATATGAACGAAGCCTGTAACCCTCGGGCGGTGCGGAGGTATTCTCCTTGTCTCCCTCCCGTCGAATCGAATACTTTTTCTCAGCTCATCCTATCCTTTCCTGGGGCGTGTGTCCGTGTGTCCCCGCCGTCTGTACGTGCGTCTTGGACTGATGGGTGGGTGGACGGCGGAGCCTTAAAGCAGGGCCGATATACCATATTAGAATGGTTGATATAAGCCGGGTTTTGTGCGGTATAAAACATACCATTATTGCAGAATTGGGCAGCGAGGTAGCGAGTAGCAAGTGCGGGACCATCATCCATCATCACACAGCCATCGCATTCCCGATTCCATCCTTCCCGTTCCCTCCACCGTGCTCCAGCCTGGCTCGTCGCCTCTCTCTTCCCCTCCTTCGCTGATTTCTTGTTCGGAACATGATGTGCTTTCCCCGCTCTCTTTCTTCTGTGCCTCCCTCATCCGGAACTTCCGTTGTTCGTGTCTGGGTTCTTCTCCACTCCATCGTGGCCGAATGTCAGAGGTAGTCGTCAGTCGAGGCTGTGTTAGGGTAGGAAGCCCATAGGTCGTCATATCATCTCGTCATCGTTTCTTTTTGCTCGATAGTCCTCAGGCTAGTGGCCTAAGGGTTCTGCAATATGTCGTGCGTCTCTAGCGTGCTCTCTCGAGAGGCGGACGAAGGGGAGAACAAACCTGCCATGTGAGCCATGCAGGTCATTCTCCCTCCCCGCGTCGGTGACTTCGTCGGAGGGCAAACACCATCGGACGAAATATGAAGCACCTGCGCCGCCGCGCTTGCCCTTCATAAGCGACCAATCCAGGCCGAGTTGGCAGGATCTTCTCGGGACCAGATAGCTCAACTGGTCTCATTGAGGGTCTCTTCAGTGTGCCGTACCCCGGTCCACGAAGACGGGAGGTCCGGCGTTCGATTCGGTTGCACGTCACGATTTCCTTGGAGCAAAGCTGAGATTTCGGTTGTCGACGCGTCCTCCGTAGTCGTTTCCGAAGAGAACATTAGTGCCCTTGCTACTGTGAATCTCGTCTTCTTTTTTTGATCCATTTCCTTTTTATCACCTTTGGTGAGGAGCGTGAAGGGGAGAGAGGAGCTGGTAGTAAGAAGCGACGTCCCTGCTGCAAAAATACTGACGACACCAAACGAGGATGGTCTGAACAATCATCACCGCCGAGAAGAGGAAGAAGGTGCGCACGACGGAGCGAAGCGTGAAAGCAAAGTAGGGAAGAACCATTGAAGAGGCAAGAGCCAATAACTCGTCTTAATTCGGACATTTAATCTCCGATTGGGTCCATGGTCCGTGTGAAGTCGTATCTGTCGGATATGCAAGTCAGGGAAGGAAGACCTAGCGCAACTGTCATCTGCCTCTTTGGGACCTGGAAGGAGCCGAGCCTTCTCCTTCGAAACCAGAGAGAGAAAGACCGAAACTGTCTTTGCGAACTTGAACAGACACGAGACAATTGGAGATCCTCGACCACAGTATACGTGGGTACTGTTGAGCGAGCCTCGTTCGGAGAATCCGTCTATTTGGGTGGCATTCGGCTACGGAGAGCAGAGTAACCTTCAAGTCATTTCGGGCCGGATGGTCAATCCCGCAGACGTCTTTCGCAAAGAGCGTCTCTTTCCAGACACTCTTTCGATCCACTCTCTGTCTTGGTATCATTCAAGCCATGCATCTTGCAGGAGACGGCGTTGATCCCATGTGGACTGCAGAGAATCCAGCTTGGTTGGGATAGGTAAGGTACTATGCAGTAAGCTAAGGCTATCAATGATGGGGTGGCTTCCGTATCTGTCAGACTCGTGGAGATTCCCCTTCCACACCTCATCTGCTCATCGGCATCTCCCCATCTCGCAAAGAAAGTCGTGTCAAACAAATCAGGCAAACAATGGAGCTTACTATTGCCAGGAACCGCGGGATCGACGTGACACCCGGTAGGGCTTACTCGGCGAGAAACTTCACACAGGCGCCAAACTTCCTTGTCCCAGATGTAACTACGAAAACTAGAGGCCTGGCCTAGATCTACTGCCCTGCCCTGGGCTGTCTCCAGATGTCATCACTTACCCACGGCTCACGAGACAACCACAGGGTGGTACATAGAAAAGACGAGCTTGTGCTCATTTCCGTTCCCGCCTCACGGTCCAGGCTACATGTAGCTTCATGCTCAGTGCTGCGTGACATAAAGACATGGGATTGCCGAGCGGGCATCCTACGCTACACTACTTCTCTACAACATCACAGCACGACAGCACTACCCGTTTCGGGGCACACAGGCCGAGAGAAAGGCAGAGCTCGCGCTTGCTCGCTCGCTTCACTTCCTGCAACGGCCAACGAGTCGACGAAATGGGCGAGACCGGGCAGGTAGGTAAGCAGGTTGGTAGGTAGGTATCGTGATATGAAATCGACAAGTACTACACCGCAGGGCAGCCAGGCAGGGGTATTGTGCGTACCGTTTCACCGTCTATCTCCCCGCAAGATCCTGGCCCTTGTTCATTCACATCGAGGGTCAAACTATCTAGTTATGTTACTTGCTCACTTCAGTCGCTCAGTGACATTTCTGGAGAGTATTGGGTAAGTAGATGTCTGTTGGATGAGAGCTACCATAGCAGGTAAACTGACCCAAGAAAGAGACAGGGGAGGGAAGCCTCACTGTCCAGTTCATTAACTTACCCACTGCAGTCTCGCGCCAACAACTATGAACGGTGGACGATACGTCACCATGGAAGAAAAGAGGCACGATTTGCCTGCGCCAACATGAAGACCAGACCGGAGACGAAGGGCTTCAATCTCAGTGGCAGCCCTGCCTAGGTAACGGGGGAAGGAAAGGAACCAAGCTATTGGACACTGGACGTGTTTCAGAAAGTGCCGTTGGTTTGAGAAACAGTAAGTTAGTCAATGTAGGGCACGAGAGACGGGAGGTCTTGAACATATTCCTGCTCTTTACACTTGGCGCATGCAAGTCGGTACTCGGCAGTTTCCGTCATCGTCAAGACTATTGTTGGTTGGTCATTCCATGTCTCCGCCTCTGCCTCTCTGTCCAACATTGACCCCCTGTGTAGTTTCTAGTCCCTACTGTGTAGATGATGAGACGGGTTAGATGTTAGGATCTCATTAATCAGCAATGTACGTATTGAGTATCTCCTCTGGTAGTTTTAAGTACCGACAATGTTCCTTTTGATGTGCCTACACCGTGTTTTTCCTGGTACACCGAATCATCTGTCATGGATCATGGACAGAACAAGGTGCTGAACATGGACAGAGTGATCAGAGTGATGAAATGTGAACGACCGACATCAAAAGTGGAACAAGTGCGAGTTCAAGTTACCTTGTTATTGAGCGGGGACTTTGTGACACTAACGTTGACTTCCGAACAAAAGAAAAGAGGGAGATCACTGCATTGCAGTTTGAGCACGTTTCGAACGACCGTTGAGGAATTTCCTCACTCTGCATTGTAGCTCGGCGCAAGAGACTCGTCTGGATCGTTTAGGCGCAATGCCAGGGAAAAGCGAAAGGCCGACTTGGCGACCGCCGTTCATCAGTCCCTAGAGTCCCCCGCTCAAACTTACAGGGCTAGTTTAATGCAGTCTATCGTAGCGTGCTGTGACGGGTGGTTTGTCTCGATCCGAAACCTCGCTCGCCGTGATTCCGAACGCCCCCAACGCCCCCAACGGTAGGGTAGATATTTTGAACGAACGAGATAATGCGGAGTAAGGGAAGACATAAGGAGGGAAAAAGCAATGACTAATAAAGGGCTGTTTCAAGCGCTGGCCGGCAGGATGGGCCGGGACATGGCAGAGCAGGCAACGTCTCAAGAAAAATCCCAGTGTTGTGCCTGAAGTACAGTGTCCGGAGTGGGGGATCATGCAACGTAAGGAAGAGGAGGAGGGGAATAGAGAACCAAAAAGGGAATTGGAAGATTTGATTAACAGGCAAGTACCGAAACGTCCGCCGGGTGAAGGGTTCCATCGATATGGCAACAGTATGGGGAAGCGGTAATGTCTTGGCAGTGAGGTGCTCCTCTGGTTCTGATATCGGACGCAGCGTATGAAGGATCTCCACTCGTATCTCAAATACTCGGTGAGAGTAAATCAAGAAAATCTATCTTTGATTCCGGTCCCCAGCGTGCCGATCGGTAAGTCTTTTGAAGAGACCGAAGTCATAGCGCAAGCTTCTTCAGAGAACCGTAAAATAGACATTGTTTAGTCTAACCAGGCTCAGTAGAGGCGAACTAGTGTAGTTTCGCCTAGCGGCTGGAGAGAACCGAACGAGATGAGATGGAATGAAGTATAGAGAGAAACAACCTGTGAGACGAATCCTTTGATCTACTTACCGGTGCTGACTAACCTTTTGTTGACGAAAATAACCGTTATCAATCTCAAAGCTGTTGTCTTGAGCAATTATTTAACGGTTCTGCAAAGTTCAAGCAACGGCACGTTTCGTCTTCACTGAGAAAGGATCATCATCAACTTACATGTTTCCTGCCTTGACGCGAACCCAGTACGTTGGTTTAAACCCCTTTCAGCACGCGGATCTGCGACCGTTTTAGACGACCCTACCGAACCGAACCGAACAACCGAGCGAAATAACAGCCAATCGAGCCGACTGACTGACCGACAGACTGGCGGACCTTTTCAAGTTCCTGAATCGATGCTAACGTTGTAGTGTACCTTACTATAGTTCAATGCTTAGTAGTTAGTTAGCGCAAGACTCGTAACTTCTTTTAACCTGGGAGAGGACAAGGAGTTTCAGCATTTCTATTGGTTCAAACAACCGCAAAATCAGGCTTAGACCAGCGAGCGAGTGTACCACAGTATCCCATACACATATACCAAAACATGACTCCACTCACAGCGGGCAATAACGAACCAGACGCTATTATGTACGCCAGGATTCCCGCATCGCCAACCTAAAAATGGTAAAACAGCGCTCTGTAAGTACCGAGCTAACGGAATTTTAGGGGGTGAACTGTATGACCGTTGTCGATACGACCGATCATCGTCAACGGTCGATATCGGATGGAACATCGGACATGGGGCACGGGGCTTAGCTTCTGGGGGACAGGGCATCGTCAATCTCCGTGCTCCTCAACAAATGGCGTCAACGGCACATGACAGCCATTCAGAGGGTAACGTACCTACACTAGCCACCCGTCGACGGGCGATGTGACGGTGCCTGTGCTTTGATCCAAGAATGAAATAAAGATCAGACCATTTTTCACAATCGCGTTCCTGCTTTGTTGGGTAGGGGACCTCACTGCCCAGAGACCTGACAGGTTGACAAGGGAACCGGCTAAGATGAACACAATCTTGTGGTTCAAGATTGCGGTCTAGTCATTTATCCAACGCCTCTCAAGACGCCTCGTTGCGGAATAGGAAGGTGGCAAAGTGACTAGTTCGGCAGCCGACATCAACCGCACAATGACCGCACAATGCCAATTGTTGATTGGGATCCCATCTTCCCAGCGGACGGTCAGTTACGCACCGTGAGAATAGCGTCCACTTGGCGTCCTTACTCATTCTCACCTTCACGCTCAACGGCCCGCAGTATGATGCATCATTGTGTTACAGTTAGAGCATCTGCGGTCAGACACAGCATGCCTTATGTAGTTCCCGATCCCAATCACACCGTAGAGTACAGTGAGCTCGCTAAAGTGAAGGACAAAACCGAAAAGACCGGCCCAGTTAAACATTAAACACAAACGGTCTGAGACCAAAAACCTAAGGTATACATACATATTGTGAAAGGGCAAATAGCAGGTTTTGAAAGACAAAGACATAGGAAAAATGAAAACAGATCGTAGTGAGTGTTGCATTGTGCTGGGGATCGGCGAAATGTGACAGACAAAAGAAAGATAGGTTGAAGTTCGACGGTGTGTACGCCCTCTCCAAAGAAAGCCTTCCGAAACCCAACCAAATTCCCTGCGTGAAATGAAATACCCAACCAACTCCAAGGGACGAGCGGACTAGTGTTTGCCGGTTCTGTTCCTGACATGTCCCGCCCAAGCAACTATCGACCCGCCCAGACGTTCATCTCTGCTGTCTTTCGAGTCTTGTCTCCCAGATCCTGCCCCCGCTCTGGCATCGAAGGAATTATCCCATAGCCTCCTTTTGAATCTTTGCCTGAATCGATCACCAATTTTCCTTTGGCTCCAAATCCATGCCAGAGTTGTAGGCTTTGCTTGAACCAACAGAGGTAGAAACCATCCACCAAGCCCTGTTCCACCACGACCGCACGTCGGGGACCAATCTGAATCTTGTGTATGTCGTCATCATCAACTTCGGTCGTGAAAGCCTGTATGGTAGCGAAGCGGCTGGGTATCGTTGTAAATGGCCATCCTGTTCCAAATCCCACCAAGCCGCCTTCTATAAAAAAACACAAGCGCAAGACCCAGCACACCGCAATAGGAAATAAAGTAAAGTTACTAAAACGTGAATGGCAAAAATATTACTTGTTGTGTATGGGGTATCTCGGTGTATAATGCCGCCTTCTCAAAGAATGATTCCTCCCCAAGTGGTGATGCAAACTGGTGAATCAAGCCAACAAGAAAACAAAGATTAAGGGAAGGTGTTGGAAAAAAGAATGAAGTAATAAGGGCAAATAAATAGGTAGAGGGAGTAAGGATGTCAGATAACTCTTGTTCACCTCCCTATCCCTGAGTGTCTCTGAATATTGGTAGCCGCGAAACAGGTTACCAATTTGGTCGTTCGCTCTCATCCAACGGAGAGCTTTTCGCGGTTGGTACATTCGTTTGATTCGAATCGACCGGGTTTGACTCAAATTTCACCCCGTCAAGTCGATTGTCGTCGGATATTGGCCCAATCTTTGACATTGCGCATGAGGTATTGACGTGGTAGATCTCGTGCACTGTGGTGTGCTGCTCACTGAAGTTGTGAGGAATAGACGGTGTCCCCAGACACAGAAGCCGAAACTCCCGGTGGGGACATTGATTGCTATAAGTTCTCTCCCATCAACTGCGCCGCTCTTTCACGACATGCGACTGGAGTGAATCCTGTCCCGACTTTGTTGGCAATAATCCTCCACTTCTCATTTTCGTAGTCTTGCAGCGCCGTCTTGAGCTTTTGGTCCTACATGTAAAAAAGTCAGAAAGCGAGCTCCGTGGATTACCCAGTCATTCATCTGACGGAAAGAGATATGGTTAATCAGACTTACCGTTTCATCCGTCCACTGTGTTGTTTTCGCCTTCAACTTTGTACAGTATCGCACCTGAAGAGTTCCGGAAGATCTCCCAGGGAAAAAGTCGGCAATTTGCTTCCAGGTTAAGTTCTTGTTTTCCTTCAGGTCAATCAACAGCTGGTCGTCCTCTGGCGTAAACTTGAGCTTGGGACCTCTTGGTCTCGGGGCTGGAGGCGGCATTCCTGCTTGTCCAACGACACTGGGAGCTCCACCACCGCCGCTACCTTCCCCTTCCCGCCTCAAAAGCTTGTTTGGGGGGCCGGTGTCTGGTAGGCGGTGATGATGATGCTGAGGCGGAGCCGCTGCTGCTTGTGCGTAGGCTGCTCCCAACGACGTCTGTTGCATGGAGTCCAGGTCATTTTGTTCAAGGCCCGAGATGCCGGGAATCGTGAGGTCGAGATCTTCGGGCCGTTGTCGTTTCAACCCACCGCCATGCCCATGGTTGTGCGTCAAAGATGGGTAAAGCGGTGCAACTACAGAATGTGGCGAAGGACCTGGTCCACCAAAGTGAGGCGGTCCGGAATGACCCATGTGTCGTGCGCCGGGATGTCCACCCATGTGGCCCGGATCTGTGAGGATCGGATGAGGATGATGGGCATGGGCATAATGTTGTGACAGGCCATGATGGGTTTGGTGAGTGGGCGGTTCGTGCAAGCTTGGCAGGCCGGCATGTTGGAGAGAGGCTCGGTGGTGGTGCGCTTCATAGGAGTGCGGAGCCTGGCTCTGCTCGGCCGTATGCGGCTCCTGTGACGAATAGTCGACATTGTAGTCCGGACCTACTCGGTAATTGCCCGCCAGCGTGACTGCTATGCATGAGGTCCGCCAGAGCGAACCGCTCTGGCTGGTCGCCGGGTTCTGAATTGAGAGAATTTGGTGAGATTGAGCCCCGTAGGGCTACTTTGGGAACGAGTGTGGTGTATAATCTGATCTGAGGAGTGCCTCAGATGCTGCAAGTTGATCTTCTGAGGTCTGTTTGAGCTCAGTTGATAAGAGACAGGTGTCGGTATGAACCCAGAGCACATGTATCCAAGGGAAGGCTTCGCAAACGAGTCGGTGGCGGTAGAAAGGCGACGATGGTGATGTGGGGGTATATCTTCTTTATGACTCAAGACGGTATGTTGGTTCCCGGATAGGCTAGCTGGACGATGACGGCACTCTTAACAATTCCTCCCTCGTAAGCTCATTGCGTACTGAAACTTGTATGACCGTTTTCTGTGGATACTGGTACTTGGTGTGTAGTTTGTCGACCCTCCCAGTTCAGCCTGGCTTCCAAACGAACGGTCCCTTCCTCGTTGGTGGCCTTGACGATAAAGCCAAAGTAGAATTTAGAGTAGATGAAGGAAATAACAGCGGGTAACGACCGTGATATATCTTGTGGTGTTTGGTACTGAGCAGAGAAGCAAGGGCTAGCTGGCTTGGAGGGACGGGGACAGAGTGGATATATGGATTTGACCCGCCTCTTAATCCAAGGAATAAGCATACGAGCAACGATAAGTACGAGACGTGATTGTAGCTTGGGATGTGGAGCTCAAGTCGGGTTCGACGACCGATGACGGTGGCATAATTTGAGGATCTTATGCCATGGACTGTCTGCCGGATATAGAACAGAACCCCGGCCTCAGGTAGTGATGCACCGAGCGGGCATGACAGCTCGTAGCTCAGATTGCTGGACAGGGTTGCCGGCAGAACTAATTATCGAGGTCCGAAAAAACTCGGGCGCTCTAACTCGATTCAGATGTTGCAGTAAACTTGACGGTCCAAAGAAAACGAAGCTTCGAAAACGCATAGAAAGAGACAAAACATCAAGCTCGATAATGTACAGGATGAAACGAGCCCTGCCATGCGGCTGGGAAGCCAGCATGGCAAGAAGCGAATTAGGGGGTGCTGGTAGCAGCGTTCTTCTCTACAGACAACCAAGGGCAGCGGCACCCGACTCACAAGGAAAGCCGGTAACGAGAGTCTTACACTTGCAAGGCAGAGGCAGGCAGACAGACGATGGCGAGCGGGAGGGGAGCTTGCCGGGAGGGGTGGCAATCTGGCCGAGTCCACCTCCTCTGGACTCAGGTGGGTGGGTGTAAGTGCCCGCAGGGAACAGTGTGCGGTCAAGGTACCTGGCCTTTCCAGGAGAGCCAGAAGAAAGTCACTCGGAAGTACCAAAGCAGGAACCTGATAGCGACAGCATGCCTTGGCTACTTGCTGGGGGGTGACCAGTTCTGGGTGTGGTGGAGTGCCGTGGGTGGCAAGCAGAGAGGGCATTGAGGAGTGGGAAACTCATGGCCTCTGAAAAGGGAAAGATATTAAGACGGGGGGAGCTATATCAGATGCACGGAAACAGATCGGTGCCCTGACATACGATAGGGCACCGGGGTAAAGACGCCTTGGAGAAGGGGTAGTATCCACACACGATGAACGTAGGTACAAAAATGCTGGATTGCCGAGAGGGGCGAAGGAAAGACTGTGAAGTGAGGAAATATGCAGTGACCCTGCCAGGTGAAGTCTGAGCCATATCATTTGAGATGTCTGATGTGACCCCAATCCCAAAGAGACTAGAATGCTACCGCAGGCGGTCTGGCAGGGCCCTCAAACTGAACAAGATGATTTTGACAGGGTATGAAGTAAGTAGTCCAAGGTAGATACGGTCTGTGCCTGTTCGGCCCGTCGATGTGAGGCGTCTGTGAAAATGGGAAAGGTTTGACAAAGCTACCTCCAGAAATGTAGCCGCATTATGGGGGAGAAAAGGCACACCTTCATCCCAGAAAGAGGCACTAGTCCGCCAGAGACGGGCATTGAAGCGAGAGTATTTGGGAAACGAAGATGTTCCTGTCAGCTTGGTGACCTTGCTCACCGCGTGCGATCATGACGGTCATATGGATGGATTCCAGACGCGCCAGACGCGCAACTTGACGCGATGTCTCAGGCCAGGCCTGGCGAGGAGATACCGTTTGGATACGGTAATATTTCGTAGCTACCACTTGGATTATGCCATGAAGATGATCGTCTTCCACATGGCCAGTTGAACAGGCTGACGTCCGGCAACTCCAAGATTGCGCTTGTTGGGGTCAATGCTGCTGCTTCGATGACTAACGAACCGAGGCTGGAAGCTGCCGCAAACTAGCCATTACAACTGTCAGCTTCCTGTTGAGCATAGTAGGGCCGAACTGAGAAGAGCTGCAATGAACAGGGCAAGACAGCAGTATGCAGGCCGGAAAAGAGCGATACTTGGCAAGATAGTCGCGATGGTGTTGGAGTGTGGGGGAGATGCCATGGAGGTGTAGACGGTGTACAATGTAGACCGAAGGAGTGTGGCCAAGATGCGCGCATGAAGGAAAAGTGTTTCATTCAAACCTTGCAATTAAAGGCTGCATTATGCTATACGCGCAAAGGCAGGATGGAGCGTGATTTCGGAAGTTTTCTAGAAGGAGACCCAGCTGCTTCTAGCGCCGACCGGGGTAAGCTCTAGTGGCAGTCGGAGGATATCGCCGTGGATGTTGATGATCCCGCAATCGACTGATGCCGCTGATGTTGATATTCCTGCTTTCAAAGACTGTTAGGTTCTTGTGCCACAAGCAATTTCATGGCAGCAGCGTGCAGTTGATGGTGGTGGTAGTAGTGATAATGGGGCGAAGCAAGGTGAAGGGTAGAATGGTGACGGCGGTGAGAAGGATCTAGGACATCTCGATACCTAAACTATTCCCAACTTGGCGACGGAGTGTGCTCCTGGGGCTCTGTCGCTAACAAAGCTCGAGGCCAAGAGGTTTCGAATGGGTGGGTAGAAGCTATTTTGCTGTTAGTGTCAAACCTAGAGCTGGGGGATATTGGGATATTCGGGAAGTGGTGAACAATGAGTGAAACAAAACAACACACAACACCACGAGCAACTGAGCGGAGTTGTGGTCCTTGGTGTGGAACTGAAGAGGGAGGAAATGAACTGAAGGATTTTCACATCGTTCGATTGTGACCAGCTGATCCCCTGTGACTGGACACTTAGTGTCGTCGAGGGGGCTCCCAAGATCTCCGCTTGTCGTCGTTGCTGTTTTGTCCGCCGCTGGTTCTTTCCTTCCCAAAAGCACAAACCAAACCCCCCCTCCCCAACGATGTGGATGAAAGTCGCAGTCGCAGCCCGAACAGCTCCTTCCCCTTGAAACTGCGTCATTGTCGCAACAGGGTGAATTTTCAGTCATGATGCCCCTCCCAATGCGACTCCAGCTCTCCAAGCCCCTCTACAAACTCTGCACAATGTCACCGTCGTCTTCACCTGGAACTTCACCATCCAACTTCCAACCCGTCACCAGTGCATGACCTTCTGTTGCTATTTTGATCACAACGATTCGACAACAACAACACCACCACCACCACCACCACCGTGTTCCAAACGATCGACCCAACGGCATTGATTCAGCTGCTGATCCGGGACCGAGACCAAGCCACCACGCCTTCTTTCGCGCTTCCATCATGCTTCCAAACATGACAAGCGAATGTCACCAGAAAAAGACTTGACAAGTTGAGACTGCTAAGCTGAGACTCGATGGAAGGGTGGCTTGGGGTGGGTTGCAGAAAGACATCAGGTCAGTCTGCATTGACATCTCGTACCTGCATATGATCCTGCTAATGCGTGGCCCAAGAGGTTGTAGGTGTAGTACAGAGACCGACCGACTTTGTGCCGGCAACGGCCATGTCCGGGTCTTCAAGTTCAGTTCACAGTTCCTTCGCAGCCTCCACTTCTTTTGCTCAGTCGAGCCAAGAACCGCGGCTTACCAATTTGGGCCAAGATAGGTCGGATGCCATCCGTAATTTCACATCGTGGGGAAACGACGGGAGCAACGGCCACATGTGCTACGGAGAGATATCCGAGGCTCCCGCACGGAAGTCGCCCGTCTCTTCCCCGGCATCCGGACCGATCGCAAGGCTAATCTTGAGGACCGATGACAAGACAGCGAAAGAACTCCGCAGCCTCCGCTGGGGCCGCTGGAATGGGGCCGGAATCTGCCGTGACAATTTCGGATCACGGACGACGTTTCTAGGCAAAGTCAGGCCTGGTCTTGGCGGACGTTGCGAGTCTGTCGTTCTTTCAATGCAAAAATCGATGCATGGACATCGGAATCTGCGTCGGCCCATTTTGATCGGCCCGGTGATGTGGGAATGTGGGCTTTCCGAGTTGGGCCAGGTGTGTCCAAGGCCAGCACCCCCATCCGTGATCCATCCCATCCCATCTCATCCCGAGGCAGAGGTACCTCAGGGGTCTTGACCAGCTCCCCCGGCTTATCCGCTTCCCAATATGACCTTCCTTCCCGGCGATACCCTCCCATGCCATCCCCTTCCCACATCCCACATCTAGAAAGCAGACAGGGTATATTATTTTTTCTTTCCTATTCATAGCTATTTTGTCGTGTTACCAGGTCATGTGCCTTGCTTGTCCCGGCACTTCCTCCTACCCCTCCATCTGAATATACCCTCGCGCCAATGTCCGCGCTTAGCTTTGCTCGACCTGCAATAGACCGAAGCCACATCGCCTAATGCATAGATGCATGAAGCGTAATCTCTCGCCAACACCGTTATCACCTTGTACAGCGTAAAATGGTTTAGCCTCTAGCATGCCTGATGGGGGGGAACAAGGTAACGCACCCGGAAAGATTTTTCCAGCACGACTACTCCGCTTCGCGATGCTCGGGAAAACCTGAACGGGATGCTATCTTGCATTGACCGTTCTCTTGGGTAACCTCCTACACACATGTCAAAGCTTCTACATATCCTGGGTTTCCCAGATTTCACATGTCAACAAACGTTGTGTACCAGAAAATACATGCTCATCGTTTTTAAACACTAACCACTATTGCCGAGTCCAAACCAAACGACATCCTGCCTTTATCCCATGTCGTAGACTGTTAAACACGCTTTTGTGTTAAATACATATTGATGAAACGGCCTAGCCTCAAATGCAGAACGCCGTGCGAAAATATGGGTGAACAAATGGTACACTCTCCGAGTCGTTGAACTCTCCTCTTTGATCATAAACTTTACCCAACACATTCTTCTTCTCTCCCTCACTCACACACACACACGTATATATACACACCATACCACATCTTTAGGCAAAGTTATCCTGCCTATCAACCCAGATATCCTCCAACTCGTTGAAGCTCGAGAAGTGAATAGGTCTGTGCTGATCGCTGTAGAACGGCAGCGGCGTATCCAGCTTGACATTCACCGGCTTCTTCTCCAGGCCTCCAAACGCGCTGCCCATGAAGCTGTAGTTCCACTTGCCGCCGTCCGGCACCAGGAAAAAGCCCCGGAACTTCTCGCTAAGGAGGAGTTGGCGCTTCTCGCCCATGCTGGTCGTGAACCCCTGCGGCTGGTCGCTGGCCACGTCCTTGTTCTCCACGCCCCACTTGAAGCCCTGAGGCGTGAGCGCCCAGGCCGACAGCGACACGCTGCCGGGCGTGAAGGAGACGGCGATGGTGAGCGTGTTTTGCTTGTCCCAGTTTGGGTGGGCATCGAGCAGGCGTGCGTGCTCCGTAACGTCCATGGCGGACATGTACGGCAGCTCGTTGCCCGACTGCGTATGGATGATGCCGAGCGGCTCCATGTCCTTGAGGTACTCGTGCTGGGGAAGCTGGTGAGGCAGCTGAACGTTGCGCAGACCACCGATCTGAGGCACCATGACGATGCACTTGATCTCCTTGACCTGGTCGTTGTCGGCGGGCGAGGCGCCGTACAGGTAACCGGCGACTTGGACGCGGAGATCGGCAATGGCGATGAAGCGCTTGAGGATGTTCTTGGGCATGACGTAGGTCACGTCGTCCAGGTCACTATCCACGGGCGACACGTACATATTGTTGGCTCTGGTGCGCAGGTTCGAGGTGGCGATGGCTCTGGTGCGCCACTCGGTCTTGGAGGCGAACGTCTGCTGTTCGAACTGCGAAGTGGTGGTGACAATGATCTCCTCTCCGTGCACATTCTGCGTCTTGGTGGTGACGGCGGTGAGCTGCTGCTGCTCTTGCTGCTGCTTCTCAATCTCCGCGGCCTGCTGCCTCTGCAGCGAGGGAGCTGAGATCTCCATACCGAGAATGATGTCACGGACTTCACTACTGGTCAAACTGGACACGTTGACGTTGTTCTTCTTGCCATAGTCGTTAAGGATGAGATCGCGGAGCTGCGTTTCAACCTTGATCCAGTCCTCATCGGAAAGCGAGGGCCAGATGTGATGATCCTGCGTGATGACGGTCTTGTCGGGGCGCAAGATGAGCTTCGTCTTATCCTGGTTGACGTGCAGGGCACGCAGGATGAGGATGAGACGGGAGAAGGCAGTGTAGGAAGAGATGCTCTTCAGCCACTCGTCGTAAAGGTTGAACAGAACCATCTGCGGCTCGGTGGCACGCAGAATCATGTCACCCAGTTTCTCGACCTTCATGGCGGCCTGGAAGGGAAGCTGTAACTCGGACGCGCGGATGGAAATGTTGGGGAAATCAAGCAAGTTGACTTCCAAAGGATCCAGCAAACCCTTTCTGGTGACGATAAGCTGCTTTGGCTGCTCTTCGACGGGTAGCGATCTGATAAGCGCAGCGACTTCTTCGGCAGTCTTCCACTTGGCCAACTGTCCCAAACGCTTTTGACCGGCCCAGACGCTGGTGTGGATAATCTTCAAGAACAACTGACCAGTACGGGGGTTGAAGATGAAAATGGCACCGTTGATAGGCTTCGTCGTCAAGTTACCTTCGAAGGTCTTGTGAATGGTAACACGATAGACGTTGGTATCATCGATGAAGAGCTGAGTCTGGTTGCTGAACAGCTCAGAGTAGTTCTGCGAGTTCAAGAACTCCTGGTTGCTCTCGGAGGCGTAGAGCTGCAGACCCTTGCGGATACGCTCACGGAGGACATAGAGCGCAGGGTTTGCCTTCATGATCTTACCCATAGCCTGCTGGATCAAGAGCTTCAAGCCTGGGAAGTACTGGCCGTAGGCGGAGTAGAGGTTGTAAGCCAGATCGATACCGATCATGAGACCAGTGGGTGATGGGTAGAGACTCATGCTGTCGGTGGTGTAGTCCAGATACTTGGCTCTAACGTATCTTTCAATATCGTGAGAGTCGTAGTCACCGTAGCGGAGCTGGACATCGATCCAGAACTTGTTTGTCGTGGTGGACTCGATAACATCCTTGGTATCGAAAAGGAGCGACGGGCGAGTAACGTTCCACTTGTGGCTGGCAAAGAGCTGGATATCCGCGCATGAGCTGTTCATCTTGTAGGACTTTCTGGGATGAATAGTTTCCTTCTGGACCGATTCGATGCTTAGAGCCTCAAGCTCCTGATCGAAGACCTGGCAAAGATCCATGACCACTGACTCGTGGATCTTCTGCCACAAATGGGCACGAAAGATCTGGATCAGGGAGATCTTGAGAGTAGGAATCTTGCCGTGCAAGAAGATACCAGTGAGATCCAACTGCACTTGGAAACCGACGTAGACGTTGGCTCTGTTGATGGTTGGCGACCACCAAAGCGTGAAACGACGGTTAGGAATTTGGTTGAGACCTGCACATTTCAAGAGTCAGTATATGTGCATATGATGATCAGTTCATGATAGGAAATGGAACGTTAAACTTACCGCTCCTCTGGGCATTTGTTAACTTCTTGAACTTCATCGACTCCTCGAAACCACTGGCTTTCTCCCAGAAGAGACCTTCCCAAGACGGGAAACCAGTTGCCTTGAACAAGGTATGCTCCAGGATGGTTTCGACACCACCAAGCGCCTGGATGACATCGGTACGGTATGCGTTGAGGTTCCAAAGTTTACCGTCGTGCCTCTGGCTTGTCCACCAGAAGGGGTTGCTCTTCATCAACTGATAGATCTTGAACTCGGAACGGGCACGGAAACCCTTGTCGAAGCTCAACGTGCTACGGTCCTTTTGGAAAAGAGTGTTGATACGGGGCAGGCCACGATCCCAGCTGTCCTCCAGATCCTCTAGGGTCAATCTGCGGTTCTGCTGGTTGGCCTCAAGACGCTTCTGCGAGTATTCCGTCCACACACGCTGGGAGTCGATGAACTCAGCTTCCCACGGGATGATGTAGCGGAAGATGTTGGGGATCAGCGTTTCCTCATCGTGCGACATACCCGCACGGTAATGGGTAACTCCAAGGTCTGTCTGCTTAGACCAGCGCTTGTCGCTGGTAGGGATAAGAATGTGTGATCCGGAAATCATACCCAAGCCACCGAGCTCCTTGGGAGTGTAGAAAACGGCAGGAGGGAAACGGGAAGGCATCTTGGAGTTGAGACCAATCTTGACACGGGTCTGGATTTTGGTTTCACACTTGACAATAGTGTCAAGCAGGTTCACGGTCGAAACAGCAGCCTCGCGGTAGTAAGTAAAGAGGGCAATCAATGCCGTGTTCCACTTGTTGGCAATCTTGGTGAATGTAGTTGAGCCAGATGACATGAGAATCTGACGGATCCTGTTGTTGAATTTCTGAATGTCCTCTTCGGTGACTTGTAGGAAAGCGTGAGCGGTGCGTTCCTTGGTCGTGTTGTCAACCAGTGACCAGACACTGTCCTTCACAGGGAACTCATCGTTCTGGTTGCGGATCTTAGGCAAGATGCGCACTTCGAAGCCGCACATGGAGAACAAGAGGTTCGGGTTATCCCTGCTGTACACGCTAGCGAAGGTGTCTTCCCATTCAATAGTCGTCACGGATCTTGGGAGGCGATTCTTGAGATCCCAGAACACAGCTCTTCCGAGGTTGACGTCGTGCCTCATGAGACGCATACGCGAGTCTCTGGGCCAGCACTTCTTGCTCTTGTAACCAATCACGTTCTCGAAGTTGGGATCGGGCTGCTCGGTCAAGAATCGCTGGATAAGATCGCGAGACTCATCTGCCGTGAACCTCAAGAACACCCAAATCTTGTCGATGTACCTGGTGTACAACCTGATCGGGTGTCTTGTTTCAGTCTCGCGGTCCTTGAACTGGAGAAAGTCATTGGGTGCGTGGGGAGGACCAGCGATCTCGCTGGCACGCTGCGGGCCAAGCAACAGCAGATCGAGGATGAGACCATAGTACTGGAAGACGAAGGCTGAGAACTGTAGGCCACGAATCATACCATAGCTGTTGACATGGTTCATGTCCTTGTAAGTTAGGGTAACGTTATTCTTGGCCGTGATGTAATCCGCAAGGTTGTGGTCCATAATCAACCGAAGAAGCGAGTTGAGCAAGGTTAGCTCGATCTTCTCGTAGACCTTGGAGAGCTGCGTCTCAATCATGACATTGCACTCGCCGTTCGCGGTCTCCCAGACCTTGTCGAGATTGTTGATGCCTTGAGCCCACTTGTACACAAGCAAAGGTGGCACCTCCGAATCGGAAGGCTTGATCCAAGCGGGGAACAGATGGCGCTGGTCGGCTTGATACCACAAGTACTGGTCAAGGTAAGCATCGCTGATCTTCTCGATCGGCTCAATATCGTAGACCGGGTTGATGGTGCTGTAGTTGTCGTTCATGTCGATGCCGACTTCCTTGAAAGCTCGCTGAGTGAGTAGGAAGCGTTTGATACGCTCGAGGGTAGTGCCTGGACTGTCATATGCCTGCTCGATCAAGGCCAACTCCTCACGCTGACTCTGGTTCAATCTTCCCTTGGTCGAGTAAGCCTCACGCAAGCGCTCCAGCGCCAAGATAAGGATCTTGGTGTCATGCTTGTAAGACACACTGGGGAAGGGGATAGGAGAGAACTTTCTCGACTCAAGCCAGTGCACCGTAGTGGTGTAGATGGCAACAGCCTCCTCAGAAGAGACGTAGGGACCATCCTTCATGTGGTTGTGCTGGCGTTCTTGCTCAGCCTTGAGCCACAAACGCGTTAGGCGGCCAACGTTCTTCTTGGCAACGGTCTTGTCGACGGTGGCACCCCGACGAATACGCTCACGGTTGTAATGAGCGACCGAAATCCACCAGTCGGCCTTGGACTTGACGTAACGCAGAATGATGTTCTCAATAGCTGCGGGAAGTCCGGGAACCTTCCAGGGAATGTTACTCTTCCAGCATCTCCACGCCTCAGAAAGATGTTGAAGAACCGTGTTGACCTTGCTCTGCTTGATACCTTCCGGCATCATGTCCAGCAGATCAGCCATGACGGAAGCACGAAGCTCGAGATCAAAGTGGGATTCGACACGCTGCTTAGTGACGGTCTTGGCAACTCCCTTGCTGTGACGACCCTCGAACTGACGGGAGAGGAGGTTACCGAGCCATCTTTCAAGAAGGGGAATGATACCGCGCATGAAGAAGAGCCACACACGCCATGCCGGCGCCCAGAAACCGCAGCCTGGACCCTTACCAACCGGGCCGGCGTTGAAGCGATAGTAAATGAGATGCTTGAGATCCTTGCAGGAACGGATCTGGTGCATCAACTTGTACTTGTAACGATACATACCGGTCAACTGTCCGACGTGGTTGAAGGCATACAGAATACCATCGGCAAGCTGGAAGGCGTCAATGTTGCCAAGACGGTACTGTACCTGGGCATCGACAATGAGCTTGGTCAAGCGCAGAATTTCACGCATTAGATGGAAGGCATTTCCGAATCTGGACTTCTTTCGCTCCTTGGTTGTCAACGTCTTGACGGGCTTCAGGTTGAAGTTGTAGTCCAAGTGGAGATATGTGAGGTTCTTGCGGTGGATAAGCAGGTTAAGCATGTTGAAACCCTGTCGGCAGACTTGCAAACCGGCTTCAACCCAATCGATCGTTGTCTGCTGGAAGAACTTTGTCTGTTTCAGAGTCCGAAGCAGGTTTTGCTTCTGAAGGGATTTCGGGTGCTTCTTGTGCAGCTCATTGAGGACGTAGGTCTTGAGAAGCTTCTGGTACGAGACGCGCACCTTGACGGGCTGCTTCGGCGGGCAGTGCTCCAAGTACCAATGCTTTACGAGAGGTACATCCTGGGCACGAACCGTACGTCCAGAGCGGCGGTCGAAGGGGAACGGTGCCCACCAAAGCTCGATGGCCGATGCCGTCTCCTCCGTATACAGCTCTTCCTCAGCCATGAAAGGCTCGACGCCAGCAGGCAGCTCAAACGCCTCCTCTTCCGGCTCCTCGATGTTGCCAGGTCCGAAGAGCTCATCTTCATGGCTAACTGTAAGGTTCTTGGGGGCAACAGCTCGCGAAGAAATCGGGTTGATGCTCGTGTCGAAGTAGAACGCGGGAAGGTTGTAGTCTTCTGTGCGCGTATAGACAACTTGAGGGTATGAGTGGACTGACAGGTGGACGCTTCTCGGAAGTGCATTGTAAAGATGGGGGTAAGCTACACGGCACTCCGTACGGATAGGGTTTCTAAAAATGATGCGATCCATAGCATTGAACTCGCCAAAATCCTCATCGTTGGGGTCAATGTCCTTGTAAAGTGGCTCGAAGCGAGGCCCGCCCGGTAACGCCGCATTCAAGGCCTTTGCTGTGAGGAAACTCTTGAGCTCGAAGAGGTAGTAGTAGTTCTTGTCGACAACCTCAGACACCAACGGCCGGCTTAGACGGTACAAACTCGCCATTTGCGGCAGGGTGAGATTCCACTTCTTGTAACTGGGTCCGTTGACGTGGGGCGTGTCGAGAAGCGGCTTGTGGTCATAAAACCACTCATAAATTGCTGCTTCTTCGTCCTCATCCAACTCCATCTGAATGGGTTCAAGCGGCTCGACATCCTCGATGTTCTCGGACCAGGAAAGGGGCGGTTCTTC
>HF970652.1:98768-114648 GCA_000604205.2 Neurospora africana FGSC 1740
GAGGAGGAGGAGGTCTACACTTCGGAGGAGGAGGAGGAGAAGGTTCAGGACGAGGACGAGTCTTCGTCTGAGTCGGAGTCTCACGACGACGAGAGCGAGTCGGAGTCCAGCAGTGACGAGGAAGAGGGTGCCAAGAAGAAGGGTGCCTCCCGTTTCTTGCAGAGCGACGACGAGTCCGAGGAGGAGGAGGAAGAGCAGAGCGACGATGAGGCCACCACCAAGGTCAAGAGCGCCAAGGACAAGCGCTTCGACGAACTCGAGTCCACCATCAGCCAGATCCAGAACGGCCAGAAGATTAACGACTGGAGTCTTATCGCCAATGGTTCGTATATCCTAGATACGCCCTCGATATGTCCTGCACTGATGCTTACTCTCCCCTCCCTCTTCAGAATTCGACAAGCTCAACCGCCAGGTCGTCAAGCTCCAAGATGGCAGCAAGGCGCCCAAGTCCTACATCAAGGCCATTGCCGATCTTGAGGACTTCATGAATGAGACACTCGCCAAGCAAAAGGTCACCCCCAAG
Source organism: Neurospora africana FGSC 1740 (assembly GCA_000604205.2). NCBI lineage: Eukaryota > Fungi > Ascomycota > Sordariomycetes > Sordariales > Sordariaceae > Neurospora > Neurospora africana. The sequence goes on from HF970652.1 coordinate 99,292, forward strand.
AAGATGAACGCGACAAATGCCCGTGGTCTCAACGCCGTCAAGCAGCGCATCCGCAAGAACAACAAGGAGTACCAGACCCAGATCGATGCCTACAGGAAGGATGCCGACGCTTTCATGGAGTCGGATGATGAGGTTGCCGCGCCCAAGGTTGTTTCCAAGGTCAGGTTTGAGGCTCCCGTCGTCAGCGCCGAGCAGCAGGAGGAGGACGACAAGGGCTTCTCTACGGTCGATTCGCGCGGCAAGGTTGTTCAGTACACCCCCGAGAGCATCCTCAAGCACCTGCGCGCCATTATCGAGTCTCGCGGCAAGAAGAACACCGACCGCCTAGAGCAGATCAAGGTTATGGAGACCCTCAACAAGGTCGTCCCCATCACCCCTTACCAGAAGATCCGTGTCCTCCAGACCCTTATTTCCGCCCGCTTCGATCTTGGTGCTGGTGGCGCCGCCCAGATGCCCTTGGACCAGTGGAAGGCCGCGGAGCGTGACCTTGCCTCCCTCTTGGAGATCCTCGAGAAGGAGAAGGACCACGTTGTTGTTGAGGGCGCTGAGGAGTGGGATGATGATGACAAGCTTCCCACCATCCCCGAGGGCGAGAAGTACCTCAAGGTTCCCGGCAGCGTTGTCTCACTCATTGAGCGTCTCGATGACGAGCTCACCCGCTCACTCCAGGCCATCGATCCCCACACCTCGGAGTACATCGACAGGCTGACCGATGAGGGCTCCCTCTACAACACCATCTTCCGTGGTCTTCTTTACTACGAGCACCTCCGCAAGGATGCTTCCCTCGAGGTTCCCCAGGAGAGCTTGAACCGCATCATCCAGAGGCGTCTGGACCATGTTTACTACAAGGTATGTATAGAGATCATGCTGGAATACTCAGCCGCCCTTGCTAACCGTCTTCTTTCAGCCCGCCCAAGTCGTCAAGATTCTCGAGGAGAACGCGTGGAAGCAGGTCTCTGCCGAGGCCGATTCCGAGATTACCCCCCGCAGCCAGTCCGGCGATGCTGGCAAGCTCATCAACATCCTTTCCAACTACCTGTTCGAGAACAGCGAGGGCATCATCCGCGCTCGTGCCATGCTTTGCCAGATCTACTTCTTGGCTCTGCATGATGAGTACTACAAGTCTCGCGACCTGATGCTCACCTCCCATCTTCAGGAGACTATCGCCAACTTCGATATCGCCACCCAGATTCTCTACAACCGCACCCTCGTCCAGGTCGGCCTTTGCGCTTTCCGCAAGGGTCTCGTCTACGACGCCCAGAACACCCTCCAGGAGATCTGCGGCAGTGGCCGCCAAAAGGAGCTTCTTGCTCAGGGTGTCATGATCCAGCGTTACAGCCAGGTTACCCCCGAGCAGGAGCGCCTTGAGAAGCAGCGCCAGCTTCCCTTCCACATGCACATCAACCTCGAGCTCCTTGAGTGCGTCTACCTCACCTGCAGCATGCTCCTCGAGATTCCTCTGCTCGCCCAGACCGGTTCTTCGCCCGATGTCAAGAAGAGGATCATCAGCAAGACCTACCGCCGTATGCTCGAGTACCACGAGCGCCAGATCTTCACCGGTCCCCCGGAGAACACCAGGGATCACGTCATGCAGGCCTCCAAGGCCCTTGCTGCTGGCGAGTGGAAGAAGGCCACTGACTTCATCCACAGCATCAAGATTTGGGACTTGATGCCGAACACCGAGGATATCAAGGCCATGCTCGCCAAGCAGATCCAGGAGGAGGGTCTCCGCACCTACCTTTTCACCTATGCTCCTTTCTACGACACTCTCGCCATTGCGACCCTCAGCTCCATGTTCGAGCTCGACTCTCGCAAGGTCTCTGCTGTCGTCAGCAAGATGATCAGCCACGAGGAGCTCGCGGCTGCTCTTGACCAGGTCACCGAGACCGTCATCTTCCGCAAGGGTGTTGAGCTCAGCCGTCTCCAGAGCTTGGCCCTCACTCTTTCCGACAAGGCCAGCTCCCTCATTGAGACCAACGAGCGCACGCTCGAGCAGAAGACACAGGGCTCCGCCAACGCCTTCTCCAGGAAGGACAACCGTGGCGGTGGCCAGCGTGGTGGTGGCCAGCGCGGCGGCAGAGGTGGCGCGAGGACGGGCGGCAACCCTCAACGGCAGGCCGGTGGTACACAGTTCACCGGTGGTGCTCTGGGTAATGCGGTCCGTGGTTAAAGCTCTGTGGAATAGGGAAATAGGTGGTTTTCGTTTTGCTATTGCATTGGGCTTTGGTGTGTGACTAAAAAGCAATTCTCCAGGTCTTTTAATGGTGCTATCTCCATGAATGTGTTGCCCCATGGTTAGACCCAGCGAAGTTTAGTCTAGAATCATAGGTTCTCTCGGTTTAATTTGTGTATTTGGTTCGGGCATAGCTTCACTCAAAATTGCGCGTTTGGTCTTCTCTTCATGATGTGTTAGTTTATCACAGAAATTGTCTGAACATGAGTGTATAATGTACACCAGGTCAACCTGATTAATCCTACAGCCAATTTGAAACGAATAATCTCTAACGAACAGGTTCCCTATTTTTCATCTGAACCAAACTTGCTTTCACCGCTACGAATCTTCGTAGTAGCTGCTTGGAAATGTCTAGGACGAGCCCGTTAGAACATCGTGATCATTATTCTGGGTGAGCCACACAGAATCAGCGATTACATCCAACCGACTTATGATGAGGCGTTATGATCTGCATTGGGCATTTTATGATTACTATAAGCTCAAGACACCGAAGTTTCGGGAGAATGACCATGTTCAAAAGGCTTCAGTATCAAGCCCGGGTGTCCCCAGCTTGGTCCATAAAATAAGATGACACCTGGTAAGTTTACATGCCAACATGACAAGAGCAAAAGGCTCGGTTTTCAACCAACCAAAAATATCCATACATGGGAGTTAGTATCACCGACCATGGTTGGCAAGTTTTCAATTAGGTAGTCTGAAAGAAACGTCTTTTGGTAGAGCTAGACGCTCCGAGCGAAAGCTTCTGTAGTCCTATCCGATAGTTACTCGAGGTAAGAATCTGTACGTGTCGAGCCTGACATGGAGAGACATGGTTAAGACCACGGGGAAGCCCTTGTGAGAGGTCTGTTCTCTTTCTTCATGGCCGGGTGCCGCAGATGAATCGTAGGATGGCCTAGACCTAGGCAATTTCCTCGACCTATTCTCGTGTGCCTATTGCGGTCGAGTAATTATGCCAAGCAAGAATATGAAGCAGACAGAAAGAGTATGGTGTATATTCCGACTTGAAACGGTAGTTATGAGGGAAATTGGATGAATGGCCATTTCCGTGAGTACTCGTCAAAACCAACTGGAACTAGGACAGGAGGATAAGAAGCAACATGTCTTCAGGTTAATGTACGAGCTGGGAGCGAGAAGCACTCATTAATACTTGCTGCCGACTACCCAACATTACCCGTTGGTGTGAAGTACCTAGCGTGTGTGTCCCCAGCTACCTAGTTGAATGCTCATCACTGATGTGTGATGTGGAATGCGTCACAGCATTTGCAAGACAAAGTCTTCGAGTTGGTTTGGACAAACAACAACGTAACCATGCGTGTTGAATGAACCAAATTGCTAGAACATATGGCGGCCGAAGGCCAAGTTCATGCTCCCAATCGGAGCTTCATCTGGAAAGTGCAATCAACCTATCAATCTGAAGAGGAAAGACAATCGAGCAACACCTCACGGGCAAGGCTGTATATGACGGTACAAGCTGCATTCCCACCTTTCTGGGAGCAGACTGCACAACAACGCCCAACTGAATTCACAAAGACAATGCATACATGGCATGGGTCACACTAAAAACACACGAAAGCCAGGCTGCGATCTGAGCTGCCGGTGGCAGCGAAGGGGGGTTTTTGACTCCCATCTATATTCATCTGCTGCAGTTGTGCCAAAAGCAACATGTGACAAGCCAGATCATATGGAGACCAGGCAAATTAAGGCCGTTCTCCTCGTAGTTGTCAACGCCACAGAGAAAACCAGATGATAACCGTTTTTTCTTTTCCGCCCAGAAGCCAGGCAGCCACCCTCTGATAAATCAGAGACGGCGACCACGGCGACCACCCTTGCGACGAGTAGAGTCGGAGGGGGTGGGGGTGACGTCCTCGATACGGCCGATCTTCATGCCAGAGCGAGCAAGGGCACGGAGAGCAGACTGGGCACCGGGGCCGGGGGTCTTGGTGCCGTTACCTATGGAGGTTGTTAGAATCAATCATGTGTTTGATGGACAAAGGGGAATACATACCACCAGTGGCACGGATCTTGATGTGGAGGGCAGTGATGCCAAGCTCCTTGCAGCGGGCAGCGACGTCCTGGGCAGCCAACATAGCGGCGTAGGGGGAGGACTCGTCACGGTCGGCCTTGACCTTCATGCCACCAGTGACACGGCAGATGGTCTCGCGGCCACTGGAATCACCCAGAATGTTAGCCTCGGAACCATCGTTATGTTTGTCTTCGCGTCGTCAAGTTCACGATTCTGGCGGTGGAGCCGGGATCCAGGTATCGGAGGAGTCGCATGGAAATTCCACAAGTACACTCCCTCACCCTACTCCTTGGAACCGCCAATTCCACCCGCCAAAAATCGATTTCTCGTCGCGATTGTTTCTTTCAAGAGGTTACAAACCTGAGATCGGTGACGTGGACGAAGGTGTCGTTGAAAGAGGCGAAGATGCGAGCAACTAATTCGATTGTCAGCCTCCCATTTTGGCCGAATGTCACGGTCGGAGAATCGCGGTCGCAGGTCGAAACTTACCGCCGAAAACGAGCTCACCCTCACGGATCTGAGGGCCAAGGGAGATGTTCTCCTGAGCGGGACGGGCGGCCTTCTTCGGGGGCATCTTGACGGTTGATCTGGTGTCTTGGACGTGTGGTGTTGATACTGTCAAGTAGACGATCTCCAGTTTTCCAGCATAAAAATTCGGCGGGGGTAGTTCGACTTCGTGCGGTTGAGAATGCCCTATCGAACTTGGCGGGGAATAGTGGCAGAAAGCGGAGCACAGGCACCAAACCTGTCGGACAAACCCTAAATCCCCTTGGCGGCCGAGCTCCGTGCGGCCCCACTGTTCTCAAAATTTCGCGGGCCCTACTTAACGATCGACCAACGCCTTTTTTTCTCTTCTGCTCGTACTTCGACATCGAATTCTGGCATCGTCGCAGATCGACCACCGGCACCATGTCTACGTATGCCAACCCCGATCCTTCCCCTTGACGCCAGAGGAATGGTATCGTCGCGTGTTCCAGGAACAATCTGCAGATAGTCGTGGTCCTCTCACTGGGTGTCTTTGGCCTGTCTTCTCGCGGAGCAGCCATCGCCCCAGCTCGATCCCTCTCATGATTCTCCCTCTTTCCTCCAGGCCTTAGACCGACCAGGCTTGCAGACTGAGAGATGTCTCATGGGGTGTTGGGGCTGAAGGTCTCTGGCTTTCTCCCTTAAATCCATCGCTACTGCGACAGAAGAACTTGGACAAGAGTGTGAAATCTCGAGTCTTTGCTCTCGGTCGCAGTCAGCCCACCTTTCGGACACTTATTGTCCAGGTCGTGCTTGGCTGCGTGATCCTCATGCTGAAAATGCTGAGCGCATCTCTCCAAGTTACACCAAGCAGCTACACCAAGCTGTCAATCGAGTCAGCCACGAGAGAATGCCGCACTTGAGCAGCAGTTCTCCACCGGCGCTCTACCACATACCTCTGGTATGCTGGACCCCGTACTAATCTGAGATGTTTAGTTCCGTCCCCACCAAGAACGATGTCCTGGTCCCTGAGACCCTCCTGAAGAAGCGCAAGTCTCAGGAGAAGGCCCGCGCTGAGCGCCAGGCCGAGATCGAGAAGAAGAAGGCTGTGAGTAATACCATCACTTGAGCTTCCCCCTTCCAGAGGACAACATGATGCACAACATACCATAGCGACTAGGTTCGCCGATGCTGTTGCTAAATACCATCTTTCGGGTCTGACATTACACCTCATCAATGGACTATTTGAACTGCTTCCTAGCATTCTGGACTCGTTGCTGACTGGGTAACCCATAGGCCAACAAGGAGAAGCGTGCCGTCATCTTCAAGCGCGCCGAGACCTACGTCAAGGAGTACCGCGACGTTGAGCGCGAGAAGGTCCGCCTTCACCGCGCCGCCAAGCAGGATGGTTCTTTCTACATCCCCGCTGAGGCCAAGCTCATCTTCTTGATCCGCATCAAGGGTATCAACAAGATCCCCCCCAAGCCCCGCAAGATCCTCCAGCTCCTCCGTCTTCTCCAGATCAACAACGGTGTCTTCGTCCGCGTCACCAAGGCCACCGCTGAGATGATCAAGATCGTCGAGCCCTGGGTTGCCTACGGTTACCCCAACCTCAAGTCCGTTAAGGAGCTCATCTACAAGCGCGGATACGGCAAGGTCAACAAGCAGCGCGTTGCCCTCACCGATAACTCCATCATCGAGGAGAACCTCGGCAAGTACGGCATCATCTGCATGGAGGATCTCATCCACGAGATCTACACCGTCGGCCCCAACTTCAAGCAGGCCTCCAACTTCCTCTGGCCCTTCAAGCTCTCCAACCCCACTGGCGGCTTCCGCACCCGCAAGTTCAAGCACTTCATTGAGGGCGGTGACCTCGGCAACCGTGAGGAGCACATCAACGCTCTCATCAGACAGATGAACTAAATGCAATTGGGGTTTCGTTGAGATAATACGAATCTTGTCTTGGTCGTTACGGATGCATGGTGCTCGGCGTTAATTGGGAAGCCATAAAGGCTGGATGGGAATGAATGCAACTTTGTCGTTTTCCGATCACAAAATCTGGTTCACCGGTGGATTCGTGATCCTAGCCTGCTCCGTAACTAGCCTTGACTCGGCCCAATTCTATCAAGTTTTATGTCTACCAACACTGCTTCCGCCCGTGATCGTATCGTATAAAGTGATATTGGTGATGAACAAGGAAACGCTCTTTTGCCGCTCTATTATGTAATACCCAGTAGACCATGCCTGCTACCCAATACAGTCGCGCAACAATCCACTCAACCGTACTAATAGGGTCCTTGATTCCATCACCCGGCCCCTCAGATCTTGATGTCGAAACTCGTACCACAACCACAGCTGCTCGTCGCCAACGGGTTGTCAACAATCTTGAACTGGGAACCGATCAACTCCATGGTGAAGTCGACCTTGCTACCCTTGAGCAACTCCAGCGACGGCCCATCCAAAATAACCTTCGGTACCGTCAAATCGGAAGACGATGGCGCCGGGCTGTCATCAGGGTAATAGCTGAATATCGTATCGTCTTCGCGAATCTCTGATCCCTCCGCGGCCTCTTCGGAAACAGGCAACTCGGGAAGTTGCTCTGGCAGAGTGACCAGTTTCATGAGGTATTGGAAACCGTGGCAGCCGCCGGACTCGACTTGGATGCGCAGCGCGAGGTAAGGGTTGGAGTCTTTGGTCATGATTTCTGAAAGGCGCTGTTTTGGCAGGAGGTTACCCATGTTAGTCAGTCTGTTCGCTAGCACAATGAGGGGAAGAAGGGGCCTAAGGAAAACGAACCTTCGCTGCCCGCTCTGTAATCTCCAACACCATCTCGTTCCCATCCTCGTCATTCTGGGGGTTGAATAGCGTGTGCGTTGCCTTGCGCGGGGCCGTGGTGGTGAAGAGGCGCTTGTTGGACTGGCTTGAAGATAGCGATTGTCTCGCGCGCCATAGTGTCTTGGAGACTGGAGCGGCAGTTGAAGCGGTCGTTGTCCTCCTGGCGACGGTGTGGTGGGCGCGCGCACGCAATGGGAGTAAGAGATCGGCCAGAATGGGGGACTGGGCGGTTCGGCGCATGCTCAGTTGGACGAAAAGGCTCGCTGGTGCGGGCGCATTGGCGCAACGGAGGGGTGGCATGATGGCGGCGGTTTGTAGAGGTATTAGGTGTAGGTTGATGGCGGTTTACTAGGTTCGTCGGCGTTGCCGGAGATGGCGCTTTGTCGTGGTTTGGGTGTCAAAATCGCCGTTCCGGAAGCGACTGGACGGGAGCGGATGCGGCGGCGCAGGTGGTGACGGCGGGAGAGATATACGGAGTCTCGGCTTTGGGAAAGTGTCAGACACAGTCACTTTGGCAGCGAATTTTCGGGGTGGTGCATGATGTCAGGTCCGCCTGCGAACATTGTCGGGAATCGCTGATGCGACGGGTGGGCAGGTGGCTAGCAGCTGACAAATCAGGGGTATCTTCGTCCCGAACAACAACTTCCCCAAGGAACCAGAAAACGACCTCACTTACAACAACAACTGGATTTTCAACGAAATTAGGCAGGAATATCGTTTAACCTGAGGAAGAATCATCCTGTTTAATTCAATTGAAGGGCAATGTTTGTACGCGGAGTTTTGGCAATGACAGGCTAAACATCACTTTCTCCAAGGTCAAGTGTCTGCTCAACCTCTGAAACCATCAGATGCGAACAAAGCAGTTGCTCTTCCATAAAAATCAGAACTCATTCCTACTGGAAATTCCCGGAGGTATGTAAAGAGTAGTGGTACAATTCAGCAAGTGACAGTACTGGTTTTACATGTCACCGATGGGCACAATCCCTAATCTCTTCTCCCAAGAAGCTATTGGTTCGAGGATTATCACGAACCAACTTAGACACCTCCCTTCAAAACCTAAAAGATGGAAAACAGTTGGCTTCCATCGTCGGGGCATGCTCCCGAGTCCACCCTCCCATCGCCAGCAATCAGGCAAGTTGAGCCCTTTTCACTTAGCGGTGCAAGAGCAAAGCTGGTTGCTCCGTTGAACGGGAATTGTTGTCCGGTGCTGGTTTCGCCCTCTGTTTGTTCGTGGTCAGAAATCCATCATCTCGGCAAAGCATTGGTGATTCAACTTACCACCAGCGGCACGCCCACCACAGGAGAAGAGCATAACTGTATCACCAGCCGCTCGGCGGCCGTCAAAGTTGAGGCAGCCCTGTGTCTGCATAGAGCACGCTTAGTTAGCCCGACGTCGCTCCTAACCCCGTCATAGAAGTGCGAACATACCAAAGTGCTAACAATCAAAGCAACCGGTGTCCCATTGTTGCCCTGTTGGTTATGCTTTCCCGAGGTGAGAACATCCCACTTCTCATTGGGCGATCCAGTACACTCCACCAGTTGAATGGGGATCAAGTTCTCGCGAAAGTCGCCGGCAGTCGGATCAATAAAGAGACACCGTCCGTCGGAGGCCCGGATCGAGACATCGCTGAAAGCGCGGGTGGCCGTATCATCTCGTTGGTGAGACTCTGCAACTGCCGTAGGCTGCAAAGTACCGCCTGCCCGCGAGACCGGTACAGCTTCGGTCGGGTTGAAGGTGGGAATGTCGCCGTTTCCGGAACTGCCTCCTGAACCTGAACCCGACCCGCTCTCCGGAGACGAAGTGACGGATGCCGTGGCCGTGGCATCAGCTGTCGTGGTGACTTGAGTGGCAAAGGTTGTCGGCTGTTGTGAAGTGGTGCTACCACCTCCGTTTCGGCCTCTTTCTCTCGTGGTGGTGCTCTCTTGTGCATCGGTATTTCCTCCGGTGTTGGTATCCCCTCCCGTGTCAGTGTTTCCTCCTCCGTTGTTATTTCCACTACCTCCACCGTCTCCAAAGGTAAACGACTGGTTAGAGTCGCCCGAGTTGCATGGTGCAACGTCTATAGTGTTGCCTGAGACTATGAAGCAAGTGCCGTCTTCGTTTTGGGGCTGGAAGGAAAGAGGTCCAGAAGAGCCGTCAAAGGCAAATACCTGGGAGTCAGTGACCTCGCCACCTAGGAGATGTCAGCGCCAAAACGTCTCTGCTGTCGGGTATTTCTGCAACGAGTGCTTACCGCCATCAGCTCGGCCACCGCATGAAAAGAGAATAACTTGGTTTCCAGCCGCCCGGCGTGGATCATAGTTGAAGCAGGCTTGTGTCAACGTGCTCACCACGAGCATACCGCCGTCTCCGGAGATATGCTTGCCGCTCGTGATAACATCCCACCCCTGACCATCGGTAGAACTGCAGTCGGCAACCCGAATAGGGGTCAAGTTTGCCCGGAAGTCGCCGGACAGCTTGTCAACGAAAAGACATCTCCCATCTGATGTCTGCTATCCAATTAGTATTGGTTGTTTTTAAAGCCTTGTACTTTGTTTGAGCACCTTGATTTGGACGTTGGAAAAGGCACGGGTAGCACTGTCGTCCCGCTGGTGGGCTTCCGCCGTAGCCTCTTCGTTGAGCGAACCGACTGCTCGGGGAAGCAAAGGACTGGCTCTAGCAATCGCTGCTATCGCGAGCATAGAACCAAGAGAGGCGAGCATGATGAAGGAAAAGGAGAATCAACACTTTATTGACTAGTGCGAAGGTGTTGAAGAATGAATAGATCAATGAACGAATGAATACAATATCTGTGCAAATGAAGGTAAACCTGCCAGCAGGTGCAGAAGGAATGTCTGCAATAAAGACAGATACACTTGAAAAGAAAGAAGCGATGCCAGTCACAATTTGGGCGTGAAATCGCGGACGTTCAACCGGAGGGAATAAGGGCCTATTTATTACAGCCCACTCGAGCAAGAACAGATACGTCGTTCATGAGAGACGCAGTGTCAAGGCATTAAGCGCCTGTGGAGTGATTCGGCGTACTCGTCCGGCCCTTGTTCGGGACTGATGCTTTGCGATGAGTTTCAAGCCGCTTTTAGCGCGTCCTGCAATGTCTAGGTACCCAAGTAGCAGATCTCTTCGCACGTGGTTTTGACATGATATTGTGGTAATCCCACGACCTTCAGATTGGGTTCTCAGCCGCAAGCCTAGAGTATGTCGTTTCGGGGAAGAACAAATTCCAAGTTTACGGGGCTTGTGACCGGGTCGCTCAAAGCGCCGAGGCTGGTGATGGGGACATGGTTGTGTTGGAGGGCTGCAGCAACCTGGTCATCACCCATTGTAAGCTAGACGGCTATTACTTGCAAAGTGATCAGTGTCCGTGTGAGGTTGACAGAGGAATCGATATTGTCATGATGAAACCGTACCTGTCAGAGATACCACGAAGCCGGCGTTAACGAATGGCAGCTACTCCAAGTCTTTGAGACAAGCACCTCGCTCATTGGCAAAGAAACATCCCCGAGCGACGAATTGTTGTGTAACTCAGTCCCCCTCCATCCCTTCCATTGGTTCGATGATGCAGGAGGTATTGCTGTGGCGGCCTGGGAGGCTAGAGGGCGGCTCGCGGATCTGGAATCTGGAGATCTCCCGAGGAGACAACATAATACGTATGGGTATTGTGATATCCCAGTCTATACGAGATATTTTGAAGCGGCTTTTCGAGGATGTATTTTTGATATAAAGCATACTAGGTTTTCGTCTTCGCCCTTGACTGTAGCGTAGACAAGCCACGGCGCAATATCATGCTTGCTGAGGATGTCACTAGCCAATCGTGAACTCTAAGGTACCTTGTGTGCTATTGATGACGAGCAACCTGTATTGCTGAAGGATGAGTGAACGAGTGTCCATGATGATGATTGAGGTCCAGACTTCACATGCTGAGATGATGGATTTGGATGAACGGACTCGTTTAAGTCAACAAGGTAAGGTGGTGAAGTGGAGTGGAATGGAATGCGGAGTCGGAGATGCGAGCTGGGATGATCCCAAACACGTTAGGTTCCAGACGCTGCAGCTTCTACGGTTCTCCACGGCTTGCTGTATGCCAAGAGAATCTGGCCAGTCGGGAATGGGGTTAGGGTTATTGTAGCTGTGAGTTGAGGCGCTCCCAAGGTGCAAAGGGCGGAAGGGCCACAGCCCTAATCGTTAAGGCGGTGCTGGCCCGTGCAGTCTCAATGCCAAGACTTCCCTCCACCTAGAAAATTTCCACCGCTGGCAGCTATCGCGACTCTTTGCACCACCGAGCGAGCAACTTCAATTAAGTCGGCTAATCAACCCAACCAACCGTCAAAATGCCTGGAGGTGTCACTGTTCGGGACGTCGAGGTAGGCCACTACAGATCTCCGTCTTGAGATCTCCTCTGCGGCCGAACCAGAAACTTCAAATCGCAAATCGCTGTCCGAGTCCGAGTCGATCGGCTGGCAAACGCAATTCTGAGCCCTCGAACGATGAGCTGAGCTGGAGCTTGCCGAGCTGGCCGGCGGCCACGACGACGAACCACAACCAGCGGGCACGACAACAACAAAAGAAGAAAATGGGAGCAGGCGCGAGGGGGTCGAAAGACTTCCGATGACGGAATCATTGCTAATACGGTATTTCTGTGTGATATGTAGCCCCACAAGTTCGTCAACGCCTATGCTGCTTTCTTGAAGCGCCAGGGCAAGCTGCCCGTTCCCGGTAGGCTTTGAATCCCAAAAAAGACTCCCCCAGATGAAGAGGCAGCCGGCTAACTCGCGATAACAGGTTGGGTTGACACCGTCAAGACCGGCCCCGCCAAGGAGATGCCCCCCCAGGACATCGACTGGTTCTACGTCCGCGCCGCCTCCGTTGCCCGCCACGTCTACCTCCGCAAGACCGTTGGTGTTGGCCGTCTCCGCCGCGTCCACGGCACTGCCAAGAACCGTGGCAGCCGTCCCTCCCACCACGTCGAGGCCTCTGGCTCCGTTGACCGCAAGGTCCTCCAGGCCCTCGAGAAGATCGGTGTCCTCGAGCACGATGAGGAGAAGGGTGGCCGCCGTATCACCCAGCAGGGCCAGCGTGATCTGGACCGTAAGTTTGCTCTTGGAAACAGCCTTGGTTGAATCAGGCGCTAACACACACGATACAGGTATCGCCCAGACCGTCATTGAGGCCGATGAGGAGGATGACGAGTAAATTCGTCGCTAGATATCATGAATAATATCTAAATCTTCCCCTTTCACGAATACGATACCCTCAGTCTCTGGAGTGAAGGCTTTGTGTTGCATGATTTTGTTTTCCCGGTAGCATATCAGGTTTCAGGCGTCAAAAATGGATTGCTTCTTGGTCATGCCTCGGGCTACTGGTCTTCCAATATCGTAAACATCCCAGTGTGAAATATCACCCCTATACATCCAGACCCCTTATTGACTTGCCTGTGCTCAGTGCCAATGCCATGAACATGTCCCGTTTTGCCCATTGTATACACCCCTCATTTTGTCGTCCGATCTTTCAAAGTGAGGCTTGCGAGTTTGCTATTCCCTCACGCGCCCCCTCGTGTTACATAGCATGCCGGAGAGAGATAATCGGCGACACTCGAGAAGCTCGCGCGTTTCTCCCCAAGCTACAATCAACGCTTTACCACCCATCTTGCCCACGCGTCTCACTCCATTTCTGAAACCGGGAGAATCTATCAGCAACTCTTCCGTCTTCATTCACTCCATCACAACCTCTCGTTGGACCAACACCTAGTTCCTGTATCACGTCTCGTCTTATTGTCTATCGTGCTTAGTAGAAGCCAATATCATCTTCAAATTCTTACTGTCCTGCGGTTCTATCCAAAACAACTTCCGTGAGATCCTCATCTCGGTTTGTTGTCACCTTGAGCTCACCTCGAGATTGGTGGTCCAGACGCAGGATTGGAAGTATCCACACGAGGCTGTCATCCCACATGAAGCCTTCCGAGTTCATGGTCAAGGCGCTCGGCTTTCAGCCTATTCATGAGGCGCTTCTAGAAGGAGACCTCCACAGGGTCAAGCGGATCCTTCACCAGGACAAGAGCACCGTGAACACTCAGACAATCAGAGACCAGGTCACCCCTTTGCACTTAGCAGTGCTTACCGGTTCCCTCTCGATGGTCAAGTTACTGCTACTATGGAAGGCATCCTTCTCCATCAAAGACAAAAAAGGGTACAGCGCGCGACAATACGCCCGTTCGGCCACTTTAAGAGCGAAGAAGTTGAAGCAATACGAGCGACTTGGATGGCAGCCAGCCAAAAGGAGGGACAAAAAGGCTCGGTTCATTTCAACCATATTCCGCGAACCCGAAGCCCTTCGAGCGATACTTTCCACGAATGACCATCCTCTTTCAGGTTCCACGATCTTGACAGACGGGAAGAAGCTGACAATCCTACAGAAGGTCGTCACTACGAGTCTGACGTTCCCTGTCCAAAATTCTACCTGTGGCTTCATCGCCTCCTACGAGTCGGCTGTCCCGCAGATGATGGCAGTAAGCGGATGGAAGGGCGAGGGGGGGTCCTCCACCCAAGGGGTCCTTCCCAATGCAAAAATGACAGCTCTGGTCAGATATGGGTGCAATATTGTGGGTTTCAAGCTCTACATGCAGCCATATGATTGCCCAGGAGAGAGTGTCGTGCCCCCGGAGCACGTTGGAAGGTATATGGCATCACAGTAAGTTGATCGTCATTATTTAGATTGCTCTCTCATATATCGACTGACTTATCAATCAGTGTTGAAAAACAGCTATCGACTGCTTGGGTTTTGAAACTTCTCCAAGACTTCCTCCAGACTAGCGATTTGGCTCGCATGGCTGAGCTAAAACAAATCGAACTACCCTCTGAACGATCCAAGGCCAAGATCTTCCTCAACCACAGTCCATGCGGCAGGTAAGTCTGCTTCCCATTTCACAGCTCCATATCAAACTTGGAGGCACGACCTGCTTTGCTAATGTGACAATACCACAGTTGCCTAGGGTACTTGGCCAAAATCCGTCGAGTGACTGGCGTCACCTTCGCCGTCGAGACCATTCCGTTCGCAGTCCCCGGAAGTCGAGCCAAGTCTACGGTATGCGCCAACTGCGCCGGCTGCAATTCTACTGCTATACAGCCAGGCCCGTCATCGGGCGCCCGAGATTCTACACCTGCCGCCGAGGCAGAGACAGATATAGTCGCAAGGGACAATGATTACGAAGACATCGGCCGGCAACAGGAGGTCGGCGAGGATGGACCGATGGTCGACTTCGGATCGCTACTTAACGGTGAAGATAACGAGGTTGAGGATGACCTCCCAGTAAAGCCGAGAGCCGACCACGAAGCTGAGGTGGAAACGGCACCGATCAGGCCAAAGCCAACCACCGAGGCAGCTCGCCGGCAGGTGGTCGTTACCAGACGGCTACAAGGACTATTGGGCACCTCGCCCCCCGGTCATTGGGAGGTGTTTCAAGGCCAGAATTTCTGCGCCAAACCGTTGAAGGGTGTAAGGAAACGGCTAGGACTCAACGAAGAGGAATTCAACCAATTCCTCGAAGCACAGTCTCCTCGACGCTTTCTAGGGTCACCAAGGGTTTCGTTGAAATCAATCGAGCCTCGCACAACTCAACCCACAGCCCGCCTACTCGGTAGCCCTCTTGCCGCGTCCGGCCGGGTATACAGCCAGTCTCAGGGAAAGGAGGAAAGGTATAGCTCACAGGAAGGTGGCGACAGGGCCTATATTTTACGGAAAGGCAGCGAACAGCCCTTTGACTCGACCCAGGCCACCGCCAATTCGTCAATGTCCGCATCTTTACTC
>HF970652.1:114666-130273 GCA_000604205.2 Neurospora africana FGSC 1740
ACAGCCGTTCGGGTTTTTTCCAGACTCCCGTCCCCGTATCATCACCGCCGCCTCGCTCCCCGCCTCGCTTGCAAGTATGTCTTCCACGCCTAAGTTCATCGGAAAGGTCACAGTACAGGATGATACCGGATGGCGAAGACAGTTCTCCCAGTGAGAACGTGTCAACTGGTCCTCGCTCCAAGATGAGCGTAAAGGAGTCCAGCAAACAGCTGAATCTGAAACGCTTCAGCTGCCGGGAGGGTAGCCGTCACAAAGACGCATATCCGCGTCTCTCTGGGCCACCCGCTTCATCTCACCTATTGCAACGCCTCAAACTGGGGCAGTCGAAGGGCTTGGCCGATAGTATGATAGGTTCGAAGAGAAAGGCTGGCGATTTGCCCGCTGCCACTGACAAGGCCAGTCTCCCAGCAACAGAGATACGGCCCAGCAAGCTCAAACGGATTCAGGAGAGGAGTATGTTTGCCAAGGCCGTCAGGCGGCACCAGGAGAATCGGCAGCTTGAACATCAGGGGAACAACCAACAGCGGGGCGAGCATGAGCCACAGCAAGAACCCAAGCAGCAAGAGTACGAGAAAGAGCCGACGCAACATGGTGGGCAGCCTGTGACTCCAGAAAGATCCTCAAATAATACAGGGTCTCGACAAGTCTTGAAATGGATCGAGAGAGC
Organism: Neurospora africana FGSC 1740; assembly: GCA_000604205.2. Lineage (NCBI taxonomy): Eukaryota > Fungi > Ascomycota > Sordariomycetes > Sordariales > Sordariaceae > Neurospora > Neurospora africana. Next base: position 115,334 of record HF970652.1, read on the forward strand.
TGCCTCTGCTGCTCCGTCCAGGGACAGCTTTAGTCGTGAGACTCCCATTTGCCTGGAGTAGCCCCGTCTGGATTTCCTCATTATTCGGGACGGAGGGACCATTCTCTCCGGCGGTTTCATACCTCAGCCACTTGTTTACATTTACGAAGATTGGCCTATCTGAAAAGCAACTGTACGGATAATGCTGTTGGATTAAGATGATGTCTGTCGTCGTATGTGGAACCATGCGCATCAAGAAGAGTACTGAACCTCAAGGCCAAGGCTCCTAAAGGGCTCACCCAATTTATGCAGATCGATCCCCGTCCCCAGGCTGAAGATGAGAGACTTGGCCCTTCCTTCCCACAGCAACCCAATGCGGAGGTTGTTGTCAAGGCGAGCTTTCAGGACTCCCTTGTACTCGTTCTTCTTCTTATCTGATTCGCTCTTGGGAGCAGTTTTGTGAGCAGGCTCGGGTTCAGGCTCAGGATCATCCAGTCGCCATTCCATTTTCGCCTGGAAACTCCTCTCCTTCTTCCTGGTGGGCTGTGGTTCCGGCTCGGGGTCGTTGGAAGGGCTCGCGCCGAGCAGGAAGCCGGCTGGTCTACGATTACTCCAGAGTTCCATACCTACCGCCCATTCGCTTTCATAACTGTATACGTTGAATTCTACCCGCGTTGCGAGCGAGCAGTATTCTCGGGCTAGGAGGGCATAGGTGGCGTTGATGTTGCCCATAAGTGGGTTTATGGTCAGGGTTGCGGTTAGCGGTGTCCCCCGGTGTGCTGGCAGGGTGGCAAAGCGTGCACCAAGCGACATGCCGCCGGATTTGTTGAGGGTTCCGTAGTAGAGCTCTCCGCCGACGCTGAAGCGACCGTAGATGCGCTCCTTCTCGCCGGCTTGGCCATTTACGTTATTGTTGTTGTTCTCTCCGGGTGCCGGTGTCCAGGGATCACAGTTCGAGGAAGAGGCATCGCCGCCAAAGTTATAGAGACCGCGAAAACCCAGCAGTCCACCGTCAGTCGAGTATAGACCCTCGAGACCATAGTTGCCCTTGTCATACTGCACCAAGCCCAGGATGGTCCCGCCATTCCTTAAGGACTTCTCACTGACGGCTCGTACTTGGACCTGAAGCGCCTGGGTAAAGCGCTTAATAATCATACCCTCAAGCAGCGACTTGGGCAGATACAGACGGCCGTATAGAAGAGAGTGTGTGTATGTGCTTTGATCCTGATCGGTATTCCGTCCAGCCAGCGTCCCATTAGCTACAGCGGCGTCTGATGCTGCGCCTAGTAGTGCTTGTGCGCTTTGTGGTGATGGCGGCAGTCCGGACAACGGATCGGCATCGAGCATGTAATGTTGGCCGGGCGAGCGAAGGTCATGTAGACGGCGGTAACATCGTAGGAGAGCGGGGAGCGGGATCTTGTCGGACTGGGCGGCAATATGGGTCAGGGGAATGGAGCTGTGAAGGTATGATATTGAGCCGTCGACGACGCCAACACTGCCGAGTTGGTAGCTTGTCGCAAAATGGGGGGTTGCGAGCGAGGAGAGGGTCAGGCGCAAGCCACGGGGGAGAGGGAAGTCAATAAGTTCTGGTTGTTGGTTCTTTGTATTAGTCTCCAAGTACCACTGCAGGAGGCGGCCTACTAGATCGCACCTCTAGATGTCGCGTTCAGCTCGTTGTACTTGTTGTCTTCGTTCCACCCCGTTGCGCCGTAGAAGGCATTGGTGATGTAGTTCATGAACTCGCGCATATTGGAGTGCTTTCCGTGTGGTTAACGTAGTCGCGAGTCTGTCGCGCCTGGTCACCTCTGGAGTGTCATTGAGATGATATATAGAGTGTGGAGGAGGAAGAGCGGTGCTGTCGCAAAGCTTTATTCTTGAAGTTGGAAATCTCAGGCAAACAATTCCATCATCGCATTTGCACTTGTTATCGTGGTACGTACTGATGCACCTGGGGCTGAATGGGGACATAGCGCCTTTGGGGCTCCACAGATCCACTTAAGGAAACATCCACAGTGATCGACAACAGCGATGAGCGAACGACTTCAACTGAACATGGAAAGTCACATTTCACACACAATGTTCAACACCAAACTCTCCTCGTTCACGTATCACTTCATCAGGCTTCTAGATTATACTTGATTCGATTTCGCTACTACGTCTGCTTGAGCACACCCTCAATAACGACAACGTCTTATCGCTTTAGTTGGCCTCGCCAAGTTCCTTACGGCCATCAGCGAAGACCTTATCGAAGTCATCCTCGGCCCAACGAATATCCGGGTTGAGACCGGCAAACTTCCAGACTCCATTAATCTTCTTATAGTAGTGGGTGTTGTGGCTGTGGGCGTGGCCCTTGACGGCAACCTTGGTGCAGCTCGAGTCGGTATAGACCTGGTGAGGCACGCGGAGCTGGTGGTAGCCGATGATCTCGGTGTCCGACACCTTTTCCCACTTGCTGATGCCGCTCATAAAGTGCTGCGTCCGCAAGAGGGGGTTGCCAAGCACTTTCTTGTCCGACACCATCTTGATGAACTCCTCGGCTGGCATGGCCTCCCAGAGCTTGTTGAGGAACGAACGGTAGTCGACCTAAGCCCGGGTGAACATCATCAGCCAGAATCACCACTTTGGAAACTTGGGAGGGATCTCTCATCTTACCCTCAAGGTGGGAGCGATGCACTTCCTCAACCGGTCAAAGTCCTTGGTGTCATAGCTGTCCGCCCACTCGAAGCATGCCTCGGTGCAGCCGAGGAACTCTGTACTTCTTATCAGCAAACATTAGGGAGCTTGGAGGACAAAAACACAAAACGGACGAACCCTCAAAGGTGATCTGCGTCTTGGGGTTAGCTGCGTTGGCCATGGTTGACAGTGATTTCGATCTGACTTGAGAGAAACGAGAAGGGATCAGAGCAAGTTCCCAGAGATGGGCATGAAGGCCTTATCACTCATTGTGGTCTACCTTGCAGTTCGCAGCACCTCGTCCAAGCTCGTCTCACTCGATGGCTACAGAGTCTTCCAAGGCTTCGGAGGGCCGTATGTAACATCCCCATTCCGGAGTCCGAGACGTGCATGGTGGGGATGTGCGGCCATGTCCCGCAGCCCGCGTCCCGGTACTATATTTGGTCCAATAATAACCGCTGGCAAACCCTTGGGAAACGCAAGGGTTGGTGGTATATGGGCTTCAGATGCACATGCAGCTGAGCAGCTGAAAAGGTACTAGAGCCCCACAATGACATTCGATTGTAAGGTCGGGTGTCTGACGGTGAGGGGACCGCTGTGTAGTTTGACCGGTCAGGCCGGTGAGATTATGTGAGCGATTGCATGATTTGTCTTCATCGGATCATGTCTGTTAGCATCCTGAATCCTACCCGAAGATTACCATACCACTTTCAGTTACAGACTGAACAACAATGTCGCCGCCGCCGTCGTTAACCATGGATGGATTAATAATGCAGGCCTCAAGGGGCCTCTCGGCTCTTTAGACGTCCTATGCTTTCCCACAGTCTGGGATGGCTGGGCTTCTTCAGCCAGAAGCACAACGTCTTTGTCCCAACAACATATTACTTCAACAAGACCGTGCTATCCCATTCTCGGTCAGACACGCTGAGTGTAATGGTTTCAACAGCAGGACTGTCGGCGCCAGAATATTGGTATGCGTGCAAGTATACCAGGCCTTGGTCCAAACAGCCAAAAGGGCTCACTTCCCGCAAGACGCTTCTGTTGACTGCAAACCGACGCCGTGCTTGGCGCCATATTGGCTGGCACGATTTCATGCCTTCGAGCATAGCCCAGGCACAGGTCGCAGGTTTAAATATTACAGAGATCATGGAATATGCAGTTGTTCTCGTGGCAGCAACCGGCATGTTGTTACGTTGGTCAGCCACTCTGCAGCCACTCAACATGGACCGTCAGTTCCGGCATGGCTTTGACCAGTGATGGTCGTTCTGCTGCGACTTTTTCCCAGTGGCGTTGTCAAAGCTGATGTCGCTCCAGTTGCTCCAGTCCGACTCAGTGCCGTCGTCAAAGTTAGTGTCCTCGCCTCTAGTAAAGACAGCCTCTTGTCCGTCGCTATCGTCGATGATGATCGGTTCTTCCTCGGTACCTCCTAAAGGTTCGATTCCTTCCCTGGCCATACGGCGAGTTTGAACCCGTAGGCCAGATACTTTTTGTTTCCTGCTTGCCTCAGCTAGCAATCTTCTTTCAACGACGGTCAACTTTCTGGTTTTCTTCGGTTCCCTCTTTTCTGTCTTCTTGAGTCGCGCGGTCTTTCTACTGGTAGCTGCCGTTTCAATTCTTTCCTCCTTCTTTTGTCTCTTGTGCAATTCGCTCCTCTCCCGATTTATTCTGGTTTCGTCCTCATCGTTTCCGGCCTTTCGCTTTAGGCCAGTACTCTTCGCCGGTCGTCCACCCCACCGTCTCGCAACCTCATCAACCTTGCTGAACACCTGTATTCTGGCTTTCTCGCGATTTGTGCCCTGTCTCAGTAGCTGTTCATATTCCGTGTGCTGGTGCCGGATATGCGCGCGCACCGCCAGCTTCACCTTGTCATCCAGCTGTACCGTGCCGCTTCTTCCCACTCTCCTGCTGCGCTTCTTCAGCGCATGGCTCACAATCTGCGGGATCGACTCTTTGGGGGTGTTGGGGAACAGCCTCTTCAGTGCCTCTTCAAAGTCACCTTCAATAGCTGCATCTCGCTTCTGTACAGCCTCTGCACGTTTCGCAGCTGTAGCCTGGTTTAACTCTTGGACGGCTTTGACAATGGAGGTCGGACAGCGAAGGCCGATCGGTTTCCGACGTTTGTTAACCACCACGTAAACGGTCTGGCCGGCCGAATGTGTCTCCTTGCGACAATTCTTGGTGATGTACACGTCTCCCTTGGGAACAAAGACGTATCCCGGTGGCATGGGATCGTGGAATCGCGCTTCTGGCTCGTCTTCGTCGCCTGCCATGGTGAGTCGCGTCGGTGCTCTGGTGAATGTTTTGATTTGTGTCGAGGTGACTCGAAACTGGGGATAAAATGAAGAAGGGAAGCGGGTAAAGGAAATAATAGTGATACTTGCAGGCTGCTTTCCGACCTTTAAGTGCTCCGTGACTCGATGACCGTTTTGCTGACGTGCCTTATTTTTGTCTCGCGAAAGTGGGTATTTTGGTGTGCAAATGAACGAGTTCTGAACAATGACAGGAACAAAAGATGAGAACTGTCCCGCGTTTGAAAGGACCCGTTAACGTGTGGCAGCGGCATGGGCTTTGTTCAAGTTTGCTTTGTTTTGTTTTATTTCCCACTTTCCCATTCATGTCAACTTCCATTTCAGGGGCACCTTCCTCCACAGTTGTGTGCACGGTCCACATGGGGAAATCAGATAAGGTCCTCGATCTTTTATTTTCCACACATTTTCTAGACAGCACACATTGTCATCATCATCATCATCGATTGGTTGAACGGCTTCTACCAACAAGCGGCCGACATAGCGTCAAATCATCATATCAAGCATCTTTCACTGGAGATACATAAATGAACCAGGACATGGTGTACACATGAGCCATGATGTGTTCAAAGAGGCATACAAGCTTCAGCATCAGTGGCTGCACGAGGGACAAAAACACGATATTTCCATCGTCTAGTTGATGGTGATTTTAGCGATGGACGTCCAACTTTCAAGTCGCTATTCCTGCAAACTCCCAGCATTCTTGGCAACTTCCGGGTACAGGCCCCTTACCCTGCTCTTCAGTACTTCATACTCCTTCAAAAATTCCTCTGAATGAGCCGGCATGGGTTCGCCTCCCGTTTCCTTCACATAGCTGTTTACCCACTGCGCGAGATCTTTTACATAGGCGATTTCATGCCCAGGTGTTACTAAGGAATGGAAGAAACGTCCCCGCCCTTTGCTCTCCACACGCTCCTCATATTCTCTCCGCATGTCTTCTTGCGCCGGCAGTTTTGCTCTACCGGCGAACACCCTCGCCAACGCCTGGGCCTGGAAGTCAAAAAGTGAAAAGGTCGCGACGTGGTAGGGAACGCCAATGAACGCCAGCGTCGGGTCGTTGATGTAAAAGATGTCCTTGTGAAGGTTGTGCGTCATGACGCCGTCCGATGTCACAACCAGCTCGTCGTTAGGATCGGCATCAACAGTCGTGTCGGAGTGTAACTGCGGGAGAAAGGGGTAGGACACAATGTACCCGGTGGCTATCACTACTTGATGGATATCTTGTAGGACTGTTCCGTCTGTGAGCACAACAGAACCGGGTATTGGCTGATTGTTCTCGAGTGTCGGCTCTTCCCCTTCAATTTCTGCTTCGGGAGGGACAAACTTCTCCACTGTCGCTACTCTGACGGCGTTCGGGGGCAGTACGTCCGCCGGAAGGTCAAACCGTCCGTTACGAGTGCTCTGGTACGTCTTGTTGGATATCTCGCCGAGTTCCTTACAGACGTCTGTAGCGGACACGCCGGCTCCGATCACGAGCACGTTCTGGTCCCGGTACTTCTCAGGATTCCGGTACCTCTTCGAGTGAATAACTCTGTCGGGGAAAGAGTCCTTCCACTCTTTGAGGCCTTCGATTTGCGGAATACGCGGCATATTGTAATGCCCCGAGGCAACGACAACCAGATCAAAATCCCTCACTTTCTGTGTGAACCGAGCGCTAGGGATCCCGTCTTCCTTTTCCAGCGCCAGCGTAGTGACCCTCCACTTTGAACCGTCGCTTGTCTTTCTGACATCCTCGACTCGAGTGTGGAACTCCGTCACTGCATCCAATCCGGATCTTTTGGCTAGAGAACGGATGTATTGGAGAGCAGCGGAATGGCTGACGGATGCCGGACTCCCCTCAGGCCAGTTCCCTAACGCAGTTCCCATCAGTGGTGTTGGGACATTGGTCTTTAGCCCAACATAACACGGGCTCGGGGGCGCAAATCGTATTTCAAGATTCGAAAAGTCCGCGTCTCCACCATTAAAAACGGCACCTGAGGGGATGTGGTGCTGATCCCCGTAAGATGGTGGACGGTAAACATACGGAGGATCTTCCGGTGGACGCTCGTCGAACTTCCATACACCGCCGGCGCCGTTGGACCGTTCAAGGACGGTCACGGAGAGTCCATGTTTGAGGAGATGAGCAGCAGCACAGACTCCGCTGATGCCTGAGCCTATCACTGCCACCGTCTTGTTCACCCCAAACCGAGATTCTGGATTTGTCGTTAAACCGGACTCGGACTCGGTATCCACGATGAGAGGCATGGCTATTTGGGGTTCAAGCTGAGTGTGTCGGTCGGCCTTTGGGGGTAGATAGGGAATAGAGGTATGAGGGAATCCCGCTGTTGCGGTGGACATGATATCGATGTTGAAGGCAAGACGATGTGATGGCCAACAAGGGGAATGATGTTCAAGCTGTAAACTGCTTTGTTGCAACAACTTGTTCTCTGCGCGGCAACCCCCGAAGTGTCTATATATCTCCTCAAAGCCATCGGGGTATCCCGCGGCCGAATGTATTACTCCGTGTCCGTCAAGTCGTCTCATTCAGCAACGATTGACAGAGCACGTCATCTCCTATCTGATTGCGAATCAATAGCCGACGGTTGTTACCTATCAAACAATGGTACAGCTGACCAGTGACCCCCGCACGACGACACTCCACATCATATTCTTGAACGACGAGATGCCATTCCAACTGCACGTCGATCAACCTTCCGAACCGCCTCACTCGTTGACAAGAACTTCACGATGAGACCACCAGGACTTTTCGGGTAACTCCCCAATTGAGATATTCTAGAGCAACTAGACGGTTTCAGTTGTTCTAGCATGTCCTTTTTAAGGCTTACACCACAATATCCTGATGTCAACACTGATTAAAAATGGTCTACCCCTGGGACGGAGCCAAATCCCATGTGAGACAGTGAAGCGCTCACGAATCCACTTTGCTCCGTAAGGCCCACTTTTCCCGGCCACATCCGGTCTAGAGCCGGCGTTACGGAAGCTCATTACTCTATTCTTTTAATGTTTCCCCATTGCTCTCAAACGGTGTCATTTTCGGGACTTGGTCATCTTTTTTTGTTCATGCGTTACCGGAAGTTCCAGGTGCCATTTGAATATTTCTACACATCATCTTACCATCAGAGCCGCCTTAAGCATTTTGCCCTTCCGCAAGCAGCTTTTTTGCCCGTTCCTTGTGATGTAGAAACCTAATCAAAAACGCAGTAACTATCATTGCCACAGCAATGAAAATAGAGGTCATGTACCCCTTGTGGTACACCGGCGCCTCTACCTGCTGCCAAATCAACAAGGGCAGCCACGCCTGAACGACATAGGCCATCTCATTCATGGTTCCCGTCACCAGCGCTCTTTCCTCATTGTCGTCGCCGCAAATTTCATGCGCCCAAGCAAACGTCAGGCCGCTGATACCTCCGCCGAAGCCCGCCAGAAGGAAGCAGGCCCATTTCCATCCGTCGGGAATGTTCCAGGCTGCTAGACTGGAGTAGATCACAATGTTCACCAGACCCGAAAAGACAATGGGCGGCCATCTAGCACCGCGGAACACGGTATCAGACGTCCAGGCGTAGATGAGCGTTGTGATCACGGTGATGGCGGCCGTGATTGTCGGATAGGTGTTGACCTCGGTAATGGAGTGTCCCTTCGACTTGAGCCACAGCTGGAACGCTGGCTGGCTCATGGCTCCGTTACCATTGTTAAAGAAGATGTAGAGCGCAGTGAGGAGGTAGATGTGCCAGCTGGAGAAGATCTTCTTGAACTTGGCTTTGGTGTATGGCGCTCTGGGAGCACGACCTTCGAGGCGCATGCGCTCCTTTGCCAGGGCGATTTCGTCCGCGGAGAAGTACCATGCTCTCGTGATCTCGGGCAGGTCTGGCATGAGGAAGAAGCCTGAGATAGCGACGGGCAGGGAGATGACTGTGTCAATGATGAACAGCCACTGCCAGCCTTTGAATCCTCCGACGCCGGCTAGGTTCTTGTAGACTGCCGCCATGAGATACCCGGAGAACATGGTGCCTATAGCGCCGCTAGCATGGAAGATGCAAGATCGCTTGGCCAGTTCGTCTTTGCGGTACCATGAGCCGATGATGTATTGCATGCCGGGGTAGAAGACACTTTCGGCGAGACCGATGAAGAAACGCAAGACGTAGACTTGAGTCGTGGTCTTGCATTTGGCGAGCAAAATGGTCAAAATAGCCCATACAACCTCGCAAGCCGGGATCCAGATAGACGGCCGGATACGAGTCAACAAGAGGTTGCTATCAGACAATTAGCGTTGGGATAAGGACTCGGAGAAAAAGTCATCGAGGGTTGTTACTCACCTTGGAATCTCGCCAATGACATATCCAACCGTCCAGCAGGTCTGCATGTAGTTCAACTCATTGCCAAACAGCTTCAGATCTTCCTTCATTCCGGAGACGAAGGCATTGGTGATGTTGACTTGGTCAAGATACTTGATGAAGTATCCCAGTGAGGCCAGAGTCAGAATCACCGCGTCGAGCTTGAACAGGAAGCGCCTTTCTTCGGGAGATTTGTCCAATGTATCCCAGACGTAAGACCGCCAACTTCTCTTGGGTTGTTCTTGCACGAGTTCTGTTGATTGTGAGTCTGAGTTGTACTCGTGACTGAAACTTTTGGGCGAACTAGATGGGCCCTGAAGATCGCCCTTGGTGACGACGTCGGAATCTGTGCTCTTCGACATGATGCTCAAATGACAATGCTGGTATTATCATGAAACTGACCTCAAGGGACTTGGTCATTTGGGGTTCTTTTGTGTCCATATCGACAACCTTGAGTGGCAGCCGTCGCCACTGGGTCTAAGAAAGACGCCATGAGCTCCAATGTCACTATGACTGGTCCATCACTTGCTCTGCGTGGGGGTAAAGTCTTGTCTAGACACAAATTTTATTCCTGTATTGGTTGACCTACAGATATTTTGGAAGGTTAACCTGATGGTGTGAGGGGAGATAATCGTTGGTGGTGCAATAGTTCAAATGCAACAGAGCACACAATCCACCCCAGCGGATGGCGCAAGATGATATAAAAAGAGGGCACCAACCATTATGGGCATAACGAACATCCCAACCGTTTCCCGTCGCATATGCTGTAATAACACCGATTGGATACCAATCCAATGCTCTTTGTTCGTTGCGACACATTGCAGTGTCGCTTCCCCAACTGGTATACTGAAGGCTTCAAAGAAAACATCACCATGGAGGTGAACCCCTCACAACAACCACGGCCGTGGCTCCAATCCCGCAATCACAAAGACAAATTTGACCATAGATAAGTGCAACGGTCAGAATTGTAATCAAGTTGTTTTGCTTGATAATCATACCTCTATCGGTGTGATACTCGTTCCCGTTCAACAAACAGGATGGATGACTTCTGGAGGAAGGATTATACGAGGAGTCTGGACTCCTGGACCTCGAGAGACATAAAAACGTGCAATATATCCACCAAAGAGAATGGGAAAGGAATCATAAGCCAAGACAAAGTCGATACTTGACTTACCAAGACACTCACATTTCAGTTACCACTCATCCAAAAAGAAAATACAATCTCTACCTATTCCATCCACAATATGGCGCCCGCACCGATTCTTGATTCCATCGTTGACACGATTGAGCCCAGGAAGGAGACCCTCCCTCTTCCGGAACCAGCACGTCAACGTCTCCTCAAAGCTGGAATTGACCTCTCCAAGGGGTATCCATATCGCCCATCTGTTCCTCTTTACCTTCAAGATGTTTACAAGATTCGCGACGAGGAGCGGCTTTACCAGGACGCAGGTGCCCGAGCTGACAAGTCAAAGAAGAACCTCTTCTCAGCAGCAACCAAGGTGACCGACTTGACCACACACATCGGGACCGAGATCGAAGGTCTTCAGCTCAAGGACCTCACCCCTGAGCAGCGCGATGAGCTAGCCCTCCTCATTGCCGAACGGAGCGTCGTCTTCTTCCGCAACCAGGACCTCAGTCCCCAGCAACAAAAGGAACTGGGCGAGTGGTTCGGCGAGGTTGAAGTTCATCCTCAGACTCCCCAAGTCCCCGGTATCCCAGGCGTGACTGTCATCTGGCCAGATCTCTTCACCCTGGAGAGACCGGCCAACTTCCGTCGTCCTGGCGGTGCGTCGAACTGGCACAGCGATCTCGTCCATGAACGTCAACCGGCGGGTATCACCCACCTGCACAACGATACGGTGCCTCCCACCGGTGGGGACACACTCTGGGCGTCTGGTTACAGCGCTTATGAGAAGCTCTCGCCTGAGTTCCGCAAGATCATTGATGGCAAGTATGCCGTGTACCGCTCTGCACACCCATATCTCGATCGGGAGAACCCCAATGCAGGGCCCAAGTACATTGAGCGCACACATCCGCTTGTGCGAGTTCATCCGGCCACGGGGTGGAAGGCGTTGTGGGTGAATCGGTCAATGACGGTGCGGATCGTGGGGCTTGATAAGGCCGAGAGCGATGTGATCTTGAATTACTTGTATGATGTCTACGAGAAGAACGTCGACATACAAGTGCGCTTCAAGTGGACACCGGGGACGAGCGCGTTGTGGGATAATAGGTGAGTAATCTCTTGATGTTGAACGTTGGGAATGGTAACTTACCGCGAGTGAAACGTACCAGAATTACCATCCACAACGCCAGCTGGGACTATGGTGGCAGACACCCCCGTCACGGAACCCGAGTGACGTCTTTGGCTGAGGTCCCTTACTACGAGCCAAATGCCCCGACACGGCGGCAAGCGCTGGGGCTGTTGGATGATCAAGAGAAGAGTGACTTGGGATTGACTGAGTAGTAGGTCAGAGTTAGCGGTGGTGCTCCGAGAGTCCGTATCTAGCCCAATTTGAACATGTTCTTCCTCACCGAAACAAACATGAAGCCTGTCCAGACCTCTTCAAGCTTCCGTGTAGTGGGTTGTCTAAAATGACGTACAATGATCCCTTTCAATGTGACAACCTGACCTCAACCAAGCTGTCCATCCTCATTCGCGGCTTCCCGATCACCTTGGTAACCGTAAGCCTGCCATCGGCACTCGCAAACAGCTCCTTCCACTCGTCGATGGATCTTTCCTTAGCATTGAACATTGATAACATTGTCAAATCAATTGCCCTGGTCATTGCGTCCTGTGTCTTGGGCACTGAATTTGGTTCCGGCAAGACAATATCGCAATTGACGATGCTACTTTCCTTCCCCATAGCTTCGGCGATAGGCTTCAGGATTCGCCTGCAGTACAAGTCAGACCAGTTATGGAGAATGTTCCTCATCAAGTAGACAGCGGCTCCTCTTGCTTGCTTTGGTTGGGGGTCAAAGAAGTTATGCGGCACAAACTCGACTCTGTCCTTGACCCCTTTACTCTCCATCAACTCCTCGGCCGCGCCTCTTAGATCTTCAAAGTCCTGCACCTGGAACCGCAGATGAGGATGTGCCTGCGCAATAGCAGCGGAAATATGTCCGATGCCACCGCCGACATCAACAACCAGCGCCCCGTTAGGTAGTGTCTCCCAGGGGTAGGCTCGCGCAATGCTTTCCGCTGAATCGGCGGAGCTACCACCGGAAAAGGCATCGACAAATTGACCAAACTTGACCATGTTCTCCGGGTGGCTCTCCTTGTATCCGAAGAAGGTTTCCCCAAACGCCAGCGAGAAGGCCGTATCCTGTGGCTCAGGGGAGTCGGGGTACCGCTTGACCATCTCGACGAGCTTTGATACGGCAGGGAGCATCTCGGCATGGCGGAACCAAACACAGGCGCGCATCTTCTCGTCAGTAGCGAGGGGTTTGGACCAAGCTGAATGGGCGACGAGGCCTGGTTCTGGTTCGGCAAAGTAATAGTTTGCTATGGCCATGCGTAGAAATCGTGGAAGAAGAGCTTCGCTTAGGCCGGTCCTGGACGCAAGGTCATGGAAACTGATGGTTCCTCGGAGCGGGACGTTCTGTGGGATTTCGAAATGACACAAGACTTGCATTGCGCCGAGGAGGTAGATCTCGTTGAAACAGAAGTGCTTTGTGGTTTCAACTGGCCCGACGGCGAGGGTGTGGAGGGATCTAGTGGCTTCAATGAGAGCAACATGTGCCCGTGAGACTTCTTCATCGTCCTCGGGAAATGGCGGCGGGGGGCCATCGGCGGAAAAGGATGGCCATGGTAGTCGCCTGGATTTGAAATGGGAAGATATGAGAGTCGCACTAGACGATATCTCATCCACGAGCGTGGTTAGGAGTGAAGCAGATGTGTCGGCCGGGATGTCAGACGTTGCGACCATGTTGAGATTACCGATGGAAATTTGAAAGTTCCATGATGAACACGCAGGAGATGTCTAGGTAGTTATTAATATTAGTACGCGGGTGTAGAGAGTGACGAAAACGAGATTGAAAGACAACGTCACGAAACACCCGATTTTACCAGTTTCTCAAGCAGGTGTAAGGACAGGGACCTGCAAGAACATGTATGGCCTACTTGTGATGTACTGAATGGAAGAGGATGGCAAGCGATGTGGAGGCCGGAATCGGACTAAATACAGAATATGGACGGTGCACAACCTGTGTGTGTCCTCGGCCTGCATACTGTTGTGGTTGGTCGAAGGGTATTTTCACCTCTAGCGTATCAGGGACTTCTTTTCGACGCATGTCTCTCTGCAGGCCTTGGTTCATTAAAAGTAGTATAGATGGTGTATGGACAGAATAGCGCCTTGGAGACGGAGCTTCTAAGGATTGGACGATCCTCAAGCTACATATGTATCCTGAACTGCGACAATCAGTCCATTCTGACTTTCTTCCTTATACTGGCATATCCTTGTGATCTTGAAGCCTGCCTCGTCCAACACCGTGTGCCATTCATTAGCTGTACGTTCCGACGCTCCCAGCAGAGTTAGCATGGCGATGTCAAACTGTCGCCGCACGCTAGGTAGCACCATGAAGGGACCTTGTGGAGCTCTGCGATGAAGGTATGCTGACTATCGAAAACGTCTCCACCTAGATCATCGTAAGAAGCTCTTCAAACCGAGGTGAAAGATGGACGATGGGTTGGACGTTGGAAGGAACAAAAATGACGGGAGAGAACCTTCCTTACCCGTTGGGGAGGGGGAAACGTCACGGTACTACTGTAAGGTACATCGATATGATCAGCAGCGGGAGCTGGCGAGGGTCGGTTAGCGGGGCAGTCGTGGGGCTATAGGGCTGTTAGCGCCGCCCTGGACAGCCTTCCACTTCTCGCTTTCATCTGGACTCTCCTTCCCGTCTCCCGTCTCCTGCTTGCGTCCTGACATGACTCCACAACTTTCCCGAGGACCAAGAAACCGCCATGTTCGATCCACCATACACGTCCCGGAACAGTCACCGTCGACGCTTCTACTGTTTCTGCCGACGGAGAACAACATGTTTCGCTGGACGGAGCGTTTCGTCTCATCTGTTGTCAAGGCTGGTTTCCCATAGACTACTTGTCTCACTAAAACCCGAAGCTGTCCACCGAGGCTTGGCCCCTACTCTGGCTTGAAATCTGATTCAAGACAATACGGTAAATGGGTGGCGGTGAGAAGAGAGGAAGAGATTACACTACTTGTCTCAACTACCATGCGGCTATACATCAGGGCCATTCATTGCGAGATTTTTCAAAACATTCAGGACCGTTGCTAATGTTCTGTCTGCTCATCGGCAGTTCCGAGACAGCAGCAAGCTCGGTGTACGTATGCTATTACATGCCGCGTCGTCCCTGCAATCACTCACTCCTCGAGTAACATTACATTGGAAACACGATCGAAGATCTCGTGGTACAGAATGACGTATTATTCCACCTATCTACACGACCCCTTCATCGCCCTATCAACGTTCCTCCCTAAAAGACGATATTCGAGAATCCACACTTAAGAATACTGCCAGGCACCAACAGTTCCAGACGGGAGAGGGTTGATCTTGAGGTTGACGGGAGTGCAGGCGGTCAAGCTAGCCGCGTTCGTCTCGTTTCTTCCCACCAGGTTCCACGCGGTACCGCC
>HF970653.1:8051-37445 GCA_000604205.2 Neurospora africana FGSC 1740
CACGGTTTTTGGGGACTTCGAGGATCCGGAGGCTATTGGGGACCGAGACATCGTAGGGACCATTGGCAATCAGACTGGTGGTGTCGGTATTGCTGGTGATATGTCGGATTGTGGAGGCACCAGGGAGAGCGGCAACGCCGGGGAGGTTGTGTGTTCCCAACCACATACAGCCAAGGATGATTGAGAGTGCCTGGATGGTGAGCATCTTGATGGTTGCGATATTGATGATGATGAATGTAATGATGTTGAGAGGATTGAAACTTGGTGTTAGTGTTGTTGTTTGGCTTGAGATTCCATGTCCTCCAGCTAAGCTGATGAGTGGCTTCTACTTCCCGGTGCTGACGGTGGGACTTACTTGCCTTAGTTGCCTAACCCGAGACTTACGAAGCAGGATCATATGTGTCAGAGCATCGAGCGTTGCTGGAGCTGGGTGAACATGGAGCTGGGTGAACAGGCTCCAACGGGAGCGGCGGCGGTTATTGGGAAAAGGGAAAGTGGTCGGGGCCATCGGCGTACCTGTCTAAATGCACACCTACCTGTAGGTATGGATGGGGGTTAATAGGTTGGAAATTTTGTGTGAGTTACTGTCTGGTCCTGTGGTCGAACGGTGTGATGCGCAGATCGCGAAACACTCAGCTGCACGGGGTTCGAGTATCGCTAACTATCGAAGGCTACCGGACGACCGGTAGGCATTTTTCAGACCCTTAGGCCTAAGCGAATTTAGGACGGATGCTCGAGTAGTGCTGTAGCTGGCGCCTTCCGGTTGTGTGAAATAGGGCTCTTCTACTCCCTTCCAGTTTGCAGTCGTCACGTCCCATGTTCGATTCCTGGGCTGGACACAGTTTTTTTCTTCTTTTTTTACGCTTTTATGACTTTCTACTCGATTGAGTGACCTTAGTTTTGCTATATGGAAATTTCTGTCCAGCAATTAAAAGCCAGGGAAAAGCAGATGGGCTTCGACCTTTTGGGATGCCAAGTGAAGATGGAAAGAACAAACGACCGGTCTTCCGCACCTTGCGTCAATCAGGCATCCCCGTATGCCCGTGTGTCGCAGCTGCATAGCCCACTGCTCGAAACGAAGTTCGTCTCACCTATGATCCCCCCACCCTGTTATTCTCAGATGAATGAGTAGACGGTAGATCGGTAACCTCACACGCGGTAAGGCTGTTCAAATGGGCCACAAACAGCCGGCAAGTGTAACTTGGTACAGTAATCTGCGGGTCGTCATTGTCGGGAAAGAACATAAGGATGGTGATGGCATGAGCACCGTAACCTAGGAAACTAAGGAGGGGGAGGGAGAGGGGCTTGCGTAGAAGTGCCCAAACAGGAAAGATGAAGCTATCGTCAATGCTTGGCATTGTGAATACCTTGTAATCTCAATCATTCCGCTGTATTCGGTGTGCTTTTCCTACACGAGACTAACTTGCGAAGCTAGCATAACTGAATAAAGTCAAAGTCAAGTTTCCGCCACCTGACACAACCTCAATACCCTCTGCTCCTTGATTTGGGTAGATTAGTCCCGACAACGACGTGACCCCTTCATCGTTCACGAACGTCTCAACCGAGTTCCGGTCTACATAAATCGCCAGTTTGACTGTGCTGCCACCAGCAGGATTCGTTGCGGTCCGTACCGCGTCCCAGACTGCCCTCGGTCCCGGCGCCAACGTATCCGAATCGGATCCGTCAGAGCCTCTGGCCAAAAATACGTGGGAATCGGTAAAGTCATAACCGATTGTTGTGTTGGAACTTCCATCCGATTTGATGCGGAAGTAAACCTTGTTACCATCATCACCATTGGCCTTGGTAACGGTTGCTCGAATGACATAGGCACCTCCGGCGAGATTGGAAGGAAGCGATGCCGTCGCCGGATTTGTCGTGATGGTCGTTCCGGTGACCGAGACAGGGCTTGCGAATCTAGCCGCATACCCTGCAATGGGAATGCTGACAAGGGTGGGAGTGCCCTTAATCGTGCGGTATTTGACCTCGCGTACTAAACTCATCTGCCCTTCGAAGCCGCCGTAATAAGGCAAGGTCGATGCATACTCCCAATTATTCATCCAGCCAATGGCATAACGGCTGCCATATTTGTCGTTTGGGTTCTCCCAGCTGACCGTGGCGTAAAAGTCGGGACCTTCATCCATCCACCGATGGCCGGCTGCGGCTGTGAAACGGATCCCGTCCCATGTTCCAGCCCAGTAGGCCGTACCTGTCGTCTTTCCGTTCCGATACCCATTAGCGCCGACAGCGAGAATCCATACCCGCAACGCCGGGTTGCCGTCAAGATCAATCTGATATACATCTGGGCACTCGAGTGTACCCAGGTCCACGCCTCCAGGAGGATAGAATCCTGAGACATAGGTCCAACTCTTCAGATTTGCTGACGTGTAGAACCCAATTTTGTCTCCTTCTGCCACCGCTGCGATCCAATGCCCTGCTGCGTCATTCCAGAAGATTTTAGGGTCTCGAAAGGCTGGTTTGGCACTTGGGTTGGGGTTTGGCATTACGGGATTATCATCGTAAGGAGTGAACGTGTATCCGGCGTCGGTGGAATAGAAGAGCGACTGCTGTTGCACGCCGTCTTGCATCTGAGTGAGGACAGTGACGACAGCGTTCTGCCCAAAGCCGGCTGAATTGGCTCTATCAATCACGGAGCTGCCAGTCTCGATGTCACCCAAGATGGCGCCTCCGGGAGGGTTAGGTTGGTACTTCCGGATCGCCACACCCCGAGAAGTCCACTTCACCATGTCACTACTAGTGACGTGATACCATTCTGTTCCGCCCGAGCCGGGATTGGATTTGTCCCAGTTAGAGTTCCAGAGGTAATAGAGATGCCATTCACCTCCCTGAAAGAACGGGCGTTGAGGGTCATTCATCCATTTCGTCGCAGGAGTAAGATGGTAGCTGGGTCGCGTCTGGCCGGCAATGAGGGGAACGACTGTGGCTAGCAGGGAGAATGATAAGAGTAGGAAAGACTGAAACAAGGGCTTATTGAACCTTGGTGTAGAGGTGGGAAAACTCGACATTGCGAGAAAAATAATCAGAAAGACTCTTGAAGAGGGAAGCAACCGTAGAGTCGAGGATGGAAGAAAAGAAGATGATGAACTTACAAGGACAGGCCTTCACTTTTATCACCACGGTAGTTACACTTTGAATGGTCTCCCTGGCGCCGCTGGCTTCGATATGGATTTGCAACATCATCCCATACATGGGTCCCGGCCGTGGACTGCCGGTTCAAGCAGCTATCGATGTTACCGAAGCCGTGCGATATAGCAGGGGTCGTGTAACGGGCTTCTAGTGTAAAAACCCACTTTTCACAACTTTTGAAAGGTCGACTTTGAAACTTCAAACCCTCGCATTCCACCTTCCTAGAATAGAAGAACAAGACCTGAGGTCAATTGTGCGGAGGTATCACTGGTGCGAAGTAAGCGAGGTGGCACAACCTTCCCTTGGCATCCAGATGCACCACCTCGCTCCCAGTAACGGCCCTGGAGTGCTGCCGGACTGGACTATTCTCAGCCGTCAGCGCAACGACAGATCGAAGTATGCCTTTGTGAATCAAGCAACGTAAACTCAAGTGATTTGACGCAATTAGACTGGAAACGCCGTGATCACTGTGGAAGAAAGAAGGAACTCGTGTAAGCAAGAGGTACCTGGATGTGATTGATGCCTGCCGGGATGACGCGCTTACCTAATCATCAATGCATACAGGTCGGCACCCACGTCGCCCGCGTTGACAACAACATGGCACGGCAATCATGGTGCTCTTCGAAAATTGACTTCCCCAAGGCCGTAGTAATCGAGGCTCCCGTTGTACATTCTCCGGGGCACCGCACCACCAACCGGTATCCGAAAATCTCTGGCGGACCACGGCCCTCCCTCAATGGCCCGAATGCCCGAACGAGAGTCCAATCTGCGGTGCTGTTCGCGCTCACACCCCGATTGAAATGTTCCCAGAATACACGAACCAGAGGATGGCGGATCTGACTGGAAGTCGAACTGGACGTACACGAGGAGACGGGCCCTGTTCAAGCGAAGGGTACGGTGGTACAACTGAAAGAAGCAACCGAGAGCGAAGATTGATAAGGAAAGAGCAGGCACCTGTCAGAGGTAGCTACTTCTACTTCAGCATGTGTGAACGGAAAGACCAGATGAAGTTTGGTCTTGAGCTTCCTCAAAGAGGAAGAGATGGAAAGAACAACACACTCCTTTCTGCGGCGGAAAGCACTGCCGGAAGTCTCTGCACCCAGAGGAACAGTTTTCACTCTTTGAACACGAAATATACGATTGCAAACTCAGTGTCACACTGTTGGCCAACCTGGGCCAGGATCAAACGCAAAGCAGCAACAAATCTTCAGGATAATAACATAATTTCGCATCCAACACAAACGAAAGTCCACGCCCAAATTCCCTCACCGTCTCTCAACACCACGCCTTTCCAACCCCCCAGCCACACGCTCGATCCGATCCTCTACTCCTCGTCCTCGATGATCAGAGGCCGTCGTCTCCTTCTGTCCATGGAATGCTTCATGGACAATCCGTTCGGAGAACCAGCGTTACTATCCGGAACGGGAGTTGTGTCCTGCGAGCTTCTGCTAACTGATGTCAAAGACGAAGACTGACCACTATCACCGGCAATTGACAGCCCTCCGAATGTGGTCGCCACATCATCCGAGTCATCCACCGCGCCCATGGTCGACATATTGTCCTGTGCTGACAAGTGTGCGTTGTAAGTTGAGCTTCCCCCTCCTGTGTAGCTATTCGTGTTCGTGTTGGAATCATGGAGCTTCCTCTCAACCACATTTTCAGTCATCCACCTCTGAATCGTCTGCCTCAGTGTCTCCACCATCTTGTCATGGATCTTCTCTCTCGTCTTCTTTACTTCAGCAACATTGATGCCGTCTTCGGTGCAGATATCCGGGGCGCGCCAGTTATGGTATATGTTACCATGACTATAGCGGAGTTCGACTCCACTCGGATGATTGTCGATATACAGCTTGCACAGCCGGCAAGTAGGCTTGCTGGAGCCGATATAGCGATCATAGTCAGGCTCGGCAAAGAAGCGCACGCCCTCGCGCTGTTCCTCAGTGAGGATTGAATTCAGTAAGAGCAATTCGGCATGCACATACGGCCTGAAATTTCCCTTACTTCCCCCGTACGTGATCATCTTGTCCATCATCTTCCGCTGATCTTCTGGCAAACTAACATTGTAGGCTTCAGCCATATTCATGTCCTTTGGAAAGCGGCCCAGGATACCATCAGCGCTGCGACGGACATTCGGGCTGCTAGATCGAACACTGGATGGGACAGGTACGACCTCAAAGTCTTCAAACAGCTCCCGGCGCCGACGTCGCATCGAAATGAGCACCCTGATGGCAACGTTGTAGGAGTGAAGGCGGCCAAAGGCGTGTCTTAGCTCGCTCCATGGTGTCTTAGCGGTGGGGTCTCTGTCTGCCCGGGCCTTGTCGCGGATGAAGCCTTCGAAGGAAGAGTTGTAGAGTTGATTGATGGTCTCCAGGAGCTCCCGCGTCTCAGTTACGACTGTTGATAACCTGTTAATATGCTGACTGGGAGACAAGAGTATGTGAAGCCTGACCACTTACAGATCTCTAGACTCGGTCCTTCTCCTGGCTTGCCCAACCAGGCAAATTTTCTCAGAGAATTGATATCATGAGCAGCTTCCCGACCTGTGTGGACATCGTATTATTAGCCGAAGAAATTCTCTCCACGATACCAGTAAGTGCTCTTACCTTCAGAGGTGTCCTCCTCTTCACATACTTTTGCGCAGTGATCCATCCTTTCTTGTTGGGTCAAGGTCTTGATGTACTGTTTGATGGCAGGTCGGTTGAACGCTATGACCCTCTCAAGAACCGCCCCAGACATCCCGTTCAACTGGTCGTCAGGAGTACTTCCCAGGATGTCCAGGATGTTGATGATATACCTCCTGACATCTTCCAGCTCCTCGTTAGTCCGCTGGTTTGATGCGAACCGATATTCAATCTGGCCAGGCTGGAGGACAGCGAATGCTGTAACTGTCTTGCCTCTCAGCTCGCTGTCACAGATCTGGCCTAGCTTGTCGACGAAGCATCGAAATGCGTTTCTCGAGGATTTTCCAGTGTCGGACTCGAGGTCGGGTTCCGGTTCCTTGACGCTCTTAGCTTGGAACTTGACTTCCTTCAAGCAGTAGAGAAAGAGAACAGCTTCGTAGAACCGTAGGCTAAGACCCGGTTTCAGTGGGACAAGACTAGAGCACAAGGGGAGATCGTCAGTTGACATATTGTCGGTGGTTGAGAAGGATGGGAAAGGGAGATATCGGGTAAGTGCAGCCGCAAAGAAACAGTGAAGAATCCTAGTGAGCTGATGATATAAACTAGGTCGAGGTGGTGAGATGTGCGTCGTCGAAATCGATGAAGCCGAGCTCTTCGAAAGTTTTTATACAATGGACAGCGCCAATTCCACTGACCGAGTACTTCATCCCCAACTCATTGTGGCAGAGGCATTCATCGCGAGGCCTACAGCGTGGGCGCGACCGGTTTCGTCGAGATTCGATGGCGATCTCATGTTCATGAGGCCCATCGCCGCGGAAACGACGAGCCAAGAGCATGCCTCCACGCGCCGTCGCAGGCTGCGTGATGTGATTGACAACAAACAACAAGGCTCTTAGACCCTTGGAGGTCGGAACAGGTCTATGCAAAGGTTAGAGGCCCTTTTGCCCCGTTCTTACGCAACCGCGCGAGTCCAGGAAGCAGTTTCGGTTGCTCAGAGACCCGGGCTGAGCTGGGTCGAATGGACGCAGACAGGTCGTGCATTGGAGGCATGCCATTCTTTATCTACTTTTACGCCTCACCTCGACAATTGACAGCCTATCACAGTTTCAGTTGCCTGTATTTGAACCAATTAGAGGGCGTTGGAGGGCAAGACCAGGTCACATCATTGGGCCAACATCGTGGCTACACGCTACCAATCCTACCGCGCCAGTGGGAGCAAGGGCTCCATCACCGTCGTGGGCCTCGTAGGCCTCTGGCAGATTTAGCCTTGTTGGCCATGTTGAAGATGTATCCAAAACACTTTCCTTGCTTGGTGGTCTACGGTTGGCGGTGGGCCTCGGTGCATTAACAGCATGGTTTGGAGATAATGTCTCTACTGGAAGGTTGACGGTGTCGAACAGCCATCACGGACCCAGTATTTGAACCAAGAGCGCTGCTAAGCAACGGAGCACAGTCTTGCCTGTCCCTTCCTGACTTCCAGGGGTTCTTTCATATCACCTTGTTACTCACACCGACGGAACTCTGCGTGGCTCCAACGGTGTCGAGGCCACCGGCAACCGGAGACACGTCCTATCGTTTCCAGCATCAGCAACCTTACGATTGTCGGAACCGGAACGCCCTTGTTCCTCTATTGATCCGTTTCGAACCCGCCATCACACCTGCGCACACACCCACGATCAGATACAAGCGATATTATCGACGCACTATTGTCATGTGCGACAACCATACCAGGTCTGACCACAACTTTTCAGTTGCTGAAGGTGGTTACAATTTCGGCCCCGATCCCTGGGATGGCACTGTTGACAGCATCGGCGAGGGTTTGAGCTATTCCGATCCGGACAGTCCTTGGTCGTCCTTCGCTCCGCACACTCCTCCTGGCGTTGACATCGTGACATCAGATATGCCGTTGACTCCACAAGGATCTGCCTTTGGAATCAGTGGAGACGACCCTGGGGAAAACGAACAATACCGCTATCCCATGCACCACAATGGGGAGGACCTGACTGTTAACCCCAGTCACTTGGAATTCGGCCAATACGATGCCACGTACGACACTGGAGCCCAGGACTCAGGTTCCTATATCAATACTCAGGCCTGCTCTTATTCCCCTTTTTCTGGCCTGGGGCCTTCGGGTCCCCCTCCTATCCCCCAGACATACTCGATATACTCATTTGATCAACCCGTCGAAGCCTATCAGGCCTCTGACACCCCTTTGACTGGAAAACAAGACTTCAACCAATACGGTTCGGCAGAAGTAGCAGGAGCCCACCCGCCACCCCGCTACGCTTCATCAGCATAGACGATGGATCCCGAACCACCTGCGGTTGGAAACTTTGACCCGTGTCTAGAAACAGACTCGGGGTTTTATTCGGATAATATTGCAACCTTACCACCATATCTGGACCCAACATATGCTATTCCTGGGCAAGTTGGCTACACACACGATCAAGGAAATATTTCTTATCAACAGTCGTTTGAACACCATTCACCGGCCTTGCACCAGCAACAGCCATCACTGTCTCTACCACTTCAGCCCTCCCAGGACGTCCACTTCGAGGACCACGATACTATGGGACAATCTAGCGACCAGCAGCAATCAACGAAAGACCCAGCTTTTACCATCACTGCAACCGGCGAGTATAAATGCACTGATGGCGACTGCAAAACTCAGCCCGTCTTTAAGCGAAAATGCGATTTGACGTGCGTCCTTCTTCCTGTTATGATACTTCTCCCTTGCCTTGTCTTCCATACTTCCGTTTTGTTGCTTTGTTTCTGATCCCTGACCTGCTATTCTTCTACAGCAAGCACCAAAACAACCACCGCAGACCCCGCGAATGTCCGACTGAAGGCTGCACCTACGGCGGCGCAGAACAGAAAGACCTCAATCGTCATTTGTGGTCACATCACCCAGTCTATGCCAAAAAACATAAGATCCCTGAGGAGAAAACGAAGTGCGATTTCCCCGGTTGCGACTACAAGGGGAGAAAGGACAATGTGCGGAGGCACAAGGAGACTGTTGGTCATTATCGGGAACAGCCTTGATCACTGTGAGGCTGTGAGCCTGTGCGGTTCTCGGCGTATGAGGCTTCTGTTTTACGAGTTGCGATTTTCCATTTCTCCTGATTTTTGCCATTTTTCGTTGTTTTCCTGGTCACGAGGCTCGTGTTATTTGACAATGTTCCGAAAGGGACACAGTCTTGATAGTGCGTTACAGGGTCCTTTTTTTCCCTCACATTCATTTCTCATCACTAAGTACGTAGAGGTACATTGCTATTCGTTGGAACGTCAGAAACACCACACAATCATTCATTCGGTATCTCAGCCCGAAGCAGTACAATGTTTATTGTTGCGTGCCATCTATCGTGTTCATCCATATTCTAGCTGCCTTGACCCGGTGCCGTCCCGGGCTTCCGGCACAACCTATAACCCACATCCTCATGGGCCTCTTGCAGCAGCGTTACACCACCCTACCCAGTCCCCATAACTCTGTCCTCCACTACTCCACCAATAGCACAGGAAAGTTCCCGGAGCACGCACGATGATGTGCAGACAAGTCCATGGACAAGTCTTGAGGCCGCGCCGTAGACTGATGGTCGGACTTCTGGGCCTCTTGCAGGATGGTGATCATGGTGGGCTTGGCGTTGGTAGTGCTTAGCGCCCGAGGCCGGAAGTCGGGTCTTTTGGTGACGACAGACGAGTGTCTTTGTGGTGAGCAAATATTGTGAGTCGGGTGGCTGAATGCTTTGGTCTCCGGCTTGGGCAAAATGCCGGACAGCCCTGTAGCTTTGGGTCTTGGTTGGACCGGCTGTTCGGCGAAGATGTTCGAACGTCTCCGGCAGAGTGGAGACTGTAAGACCGTGCAAGTGGGGCCGGTCCGGGGGTCGTGTAACCTCTTCCGGAGTTCCGGGGGCCCGAGGTGGGGCTCATGCTGTGTGTGGGTGGGGCCGGTGGGCACGTTCTCGGTTTCTTTTGAGCTTTACGCTGATGAACGAGGGAGATGCCAAAAGTTCCGAAAACCCGTCAGAACACAATTAGGCTCAGATCCATCTTGGCGCAATCTCTTCTTGCCTCATTGTCCATTCGTCAATCGGACATCCCTCCAGTCGTTTCATCGTCACGAGCAACCAAACCTGAAAGAACTGGACAGCAGAGACTTCGAGTACGAATCCAATCAGATCAGCCAATCCATTCGAGGCGATCAGTCCAGGACCAGAACCGGGCGGATCGCGGCGGTCTTCATCCATGTCAAAAAGCATCGGGAGTGTCTTGATGAACATTGCTGCAACGAAAATGATGCCAGCCACGAGAAAGCCTACCACCCCTTTGACGAAGTTGTTCAGTATTTTGACTTCTCTCTGTTGATGGCCAGATTATTTGCCTGGTTAGCAAAGGTATTCTTTACCGAGTGATAGGATAAAGGTCAAGTCAGAGTGGTCTACTTACACCTTGCACTTTTGCTCTTGTTGCATGTCTCTGGATCTCGAGCATGGACGAGAGCAGACTGGCCATGATCAGGTTGACCCACGCCAGCATAACAAGGCTAACGCCAAGCGATGCCGTTGTCCCACAGCCGCCAAGTATCCAAATAATGGCAAAGCCAAACACAAGCAGGATGTTCCACAGAAGCGATAGCGCGCGCGCCCTCGGTAGGAAGGCTTTGGGAAAGAATTGTCTGACCATCCAGAGCATGGCTATTGCTGTGAATAGCAACGTTCCCCAGGTGAAGGTTTGAGTAGCATCCCAAAGGCCCTTCATGCCGCTACGCTTCATGTTCCATTCCACGTGGTGTATGTTGCCTAGCCTTTTTAGTTCAAAGGCGTCGTGGTCCCTTACTTGTTTGACGGTGAAAGTAAGGTGGAGGGTGGAACGGACGATGGCCCAGAGAGCGGCGTGGAGGATTAGCAAGTTGGCTGTGAGAATCTGACAGGGCTGGAATCTGTTAGCCGTGTTGCTAACACAGGTTTCCTCAAGAGTGTTGGGATTGCCCTTGTGCTTGAGTTCCTTTCGAAGATGGCGTGCAATGCCGATTTGACGACAGGTGTAAAGGACGGTCAGTGTCGACCCAACGATGGCCAACGAGTCACCAGTGATAAAAATCCGTGAACAAAGGCCCCGGGGGTCTTTCAGAGCAAATGGTGACGCGAAAGCCATTTCTGCGATTTGTTTTACAGGTATGTCGTCGTTGACGTTGACGGGGAGCGGTCAATGGGACCTACCTGGGTTTGAAGTATGGATAACGGCTGCACGCCAAATACATCACGGCCAAAGTAATGGAGGCACGAAAAGCTTTCCGCTAACAAGGTTTTCCCGTTTAGGACATCAACTGGTTCAATCGGAATCAGTTCCGTTCCTTCACCGGCTTAAAAGGTTATATCACACGACGTGGTAGTACCTTCTAACTGCTGACCGGAGTGAACCATGGTTCGCCAATGACATCTTCCGCAACGCCTCAGATCAATTGATGCAGCATTCAAGCCGGAGCTCATGGACGGCGCATCAGTTAATATTACACCAATGAAGTAGCCAATAACCCCACGGCAGTTCATTACTGAAATTGTGGCACAGGTATCGTACACTTCAGTTGCAAATTGGAAATGGGGCGCAGTCTCCAGGCGGCCCCTCACAGTCCGTGTAGATTCACGGCAAAGCAAGCGTAGTGGTCGTTGGTAGCACGAGGATGTATGCTGGGGTAGGTAGGTACCAAACCTGCTTGTGGATCGGAATGAGCTTTCAAGCTTTGAAAACCCAGCATCAGTTTTTGTATCTGGGCATCCCGTCTTGTGTTGAATCTTGAGGCCTTGAGCTACTAAAACTATCTCTAGACATTCTTATACTGCCTTCACGGTGCATGTGTCGCAGACGATATCGACCGCAGAAAGCCTTTCCTTCCCGATGAAGCGCTTCTCAACCTATTCTACTCGTCTATGCGGATGGCGAGGAACTCTGAAGATACTGTGTGCTCTGTCTTGGCTGATGCTATCTGTCAACATAGTTGTCAGTTTTTTCCTGGCATTCATGTCGAAACACCAGAGCCAAGACCGGAAGAGTGCGAGTGTGGTCATGATGGACGCTTCGTGCAAGAAGATCGGCCGGATAGATACGTCTGTCCACTTGCTTATGAACATGTTTTCAGCTGCTCTTCTTGGAGCCACGGTCAGTCAGCATCATGCAATCCGCGTTCCAACCCAAACTGCAAAGCTTCAAACGCTGACAACATACGCCACGAAAGAACTTTGCCATGCAAGCATGGGCAGCCCCGACTCGTGCGGACATTGATAAAATACACAAAAGCGGCGGCACCGCTGACATTGGTATTCTCTCTCTGGGAAATATGTTCCATATCCGCCCAAAACGACTCATCATGTGGACAGCCATGTTGGTTACGGTGTTGCCTCTCCATCTGGTGTACAACTCGGCCATATCGTCGACCACTTCTAGGCCAGCATATAACGTGGTGGTCGTCTCCCCAGAGTATTTGACACGTCCATTCGTGGTCTCTCGAGACTCAGTCGTTCCCGAATTTGTTCACCAGCAAACAGATGACAACATGACCCATGGCCTGCTTTTTGACCTTCAGGATACCAGCCAATGGAGAGAAGTTAATGTCGTCACATCCGTTAAAAGGGATCTCAGAACGAAGGCATCCTCTTACGGTGGCGTCGTGTTGGTCGCCGACCAAAAGTCCACGCAGGCCACCAGGAGTAAGATGTCGGAGCCCGTGTCTGGAATTCTCTATCACCGCCTTGAGCCAGCAAGACTTTCCTCGGATTTTGCAGATTGGATGTTGGAAATCACTGTCATATGGGAGTCTTCAGAGGACCCTTATCGGGATACTAATGGGATTGAACATACATTTGCCTCTACGTGGGATGAGGTCGATACGCAAGGCTTCTTCTGGGGCCAATTATGCGTAGAGGCAGTTTATCTTCAGTCGGCAAAAGATGTCCACTGTTACATCGACGATTATCTGGCAATAGAAAATCGATCTAGCCCATCAACACCGGTTTTTCGAATTCAAGGCAAGATTTTCATAAGACGGATCGATCCCAGATGCCGATTACTTGCAGAACCATTCTTCTGGTGGTTGACAACCTTCTGTAACCTCGTCATTGCCGCCTGTCTCAGCTCAATGGCCTGGTCCTACAGATCAGCGCCACTGGTCACCATCGGAGACGCGATCGACTCGTTCATAACCGAGCCTCCGTCTCCAGACTCAAAGACAATTCCGAGATCTAGCTGCACTTACAACCACACATCGTTCACAAACATTTTCCGGCCAGCACTTCCTCCGCAGGCATACAACCCCAAGGCAACGCCCTTGTGGACATCAGTTTCCTTGACACGCTGGTTTCTGACCATGGTCTGGTTTCTCTTTATCCTCTCCCAGTCTATCTTCCTCTTCAGCATGGCTCTGAGCGCCGAATACACCTCAGCTCAACGCCTCGCTTCCCTTTTAACCTTCAACCTCAACAACTCCCTGGACTCCGACCACATCCTCTACCAGAGCGACGGCAGCGACATGGACATATTACCCCGCCGCTGGCGTCTCGTCCTGCTCGCCAACATGCCCCAAATCTTTCTCTCACTAACATACCTTTTCTTTAACAACATCTTGACCACGATGGTCGCCGAACGGGAGTGGCACTCATTTTTCCATGGCGGAACCGGGACGGGGACCAGCGGAACAAGCGCAAAGAAGAAGACATGGATTACATGGTGGAAAAGAAAAGAAAAACCAACAGTTGAATCAAGCTCCAAAACAAAGACGCTACGCACCTCCCAACCCCGCGGCTCCCAACGCTCCACCTTCTTCCTCAGCCTCCCTTACCGCTACGCCCTCCCCTTCGTTGTCGTCTCTAGCGTTATGCACTGGCTGATGAGCCAATGCTTGTACTTCACCGAGGTCGATTTCATCGATGTGGACGGAATCACCTTGGACAAGTCAAATCCAACAACTATCACGCTCGGGTACTCGATCTGGGCCATGTTTTGGGTAATCGTGCTGGGAACCCTTTCGTGGGTGGCGATTCTGGGGTTGGCGGTTTTTGGGAGGTATCCGGCGGGTATGCCGATTATGGGGGGTTGCTCGGCAGTTATTGCTGCTGCTTGTCATGCTCCGCTGAGAAGGGGGGCGAGGCGGGGGAGAGAGGGCGGAGATGGAGATGAAGAGGAGGGGGGGGAAGGAGATGCGGATATTGCAGCGGGTCCGTTGTCTTGGGGAGTCATCAGGCAGGTTGTTGTGAGAGATGGAGTGGAGGTTGAGGAGAAGTGGTTGGGGTTTACGAGGGGAGAGGCGGAGAGGCCTGTTGTTGGGGAGGTTTATGGGTAGCAGGACATTACCTCTATCCACGAATCTAGATCGCTGTTTATAAGAGCCGCAGACACCGTGACCTGGAAAAGGGAGGGAGGGAAAAGGGTACTAAGTTGCGTGTAAGCTCCCAAAAAGGAAAGATAAAGGCATCGCCAAGGCTTGGCTTTGTGGATATCCACCTTGTGCTTTTACTTTCAGTCATGCCGCTGTTATCGCACCACCATGCTTGCTCTCACGTTCACACAGCAAAGCAGCAGTTGAAACCGTCAACGGAAAAGTCAAATTGGTGGAAGTCAACCTCACGCAAAATAAGACATGGTTGGTTTGCGTCTTTCACTAGTGTACCTAGTACCTACTGACGTTGGAACCAAGCCCCTCTCACCAGGCGGGAAAACCAAAGCGCACAAAGATACCTGAGACGTGAACAGAACCCCCATGTGCAACTACAAAGTCTGCCACCGTTCCTATCCATTCTACTATCGGAATCAGAACTCAAAGCTTGTAAATTCCCCTTTCTGAGCCTAAAAAGAGTCCTCCAAAGTTTTTGTAGAATTCAATTTTGAAACTTTCTGCCCTGTTTTGGTATACTACTGTCCCGCTCCACTATTAAGTTTCCTGGTGTTTTCCGAGTGATAATCGTCCTATGAGCGTTTTTGCTGTCCCATGGTTTTCTATGAGAGTGGGTTGAGGAAAGGTCCCAGCCAACCGCATCACAACCCCCCAAGTATTTCTAGAAGACGTTCAAAGCTTCGCCTCAAATTCGGAATCCATATCCTCATCATATTCCTCCATGTCCATCTTGGCCTCCCGCTTCTGTAGCTCTTCCTCAAGTAGCGCCATGATGCGTGGTGCAGCCTTTTGCAAGACCTTGTTGACGATCTGGAAGGGAACATCACCACCAGCGTTAGCCTAGCCCTTGTCAAATTGCGTTGTTGGGAGACGCACCTTATCCACAAGCAGTCTCTTGGCCTGCTCATATTCACAGATATGCGGGATAGAAAACCTCTGCAAGGCTTCATCCATATCAGGCGATAGCTCGCATTGGTCGGGGTTATTGCACACCTCCTGGGTGACAAATGGCGAGGGGCATTCATCATTTGTATCGTGGTGTTGCGGGTGCTCCGAAAAGTCTACGCCGGAATCTGTCATGCTGATGGTTTCACCTGCGGCTCCTGTGGCATGAATGTTGCTCCAGTTCCAAATACCGGGGATCTCGCTAGGTGCGGAGGGCTGTTGGTAGGCTGGGTGGCCGGACTTCCATTGCTGGAAAACCTCTAGGTCGAAGGCGCATTCGGGTGTGAAGGGCAGTTGGATGTTGGAGCTTGAGGTCGAGAATCCCGGGTTGTTGATCGGAGGCCGGTTACATGTAGGCGGGACGGACAAGATGGGCTGATCCCCGTATGAGGATTTGAAGGAGGAATCATGAGGAGGCATAGTGTTCTTGTCGCCGGCAAACTTGACGAGTCCGTACATGTCCTTATGGAGTTGTTGGCCGGTGCCCTCTTTATTATCCTCGATTCGCTCACGCATTTGGAGTCTGGTAGAAGGATGCTGCAACACGATGCTGTCAGATTTGCTGTTTTTCTTTGGGGATAATATGGTCCTTAGAGGTATCACCGTGGGTAACGGAGGACTCACATGACAAGTAATACTGTTCGACATGTTGGATCCGACTGGAAAAGGGAGGTTCTTGTCTGAGGCTTTGCTAAGTAAGACTCTGGGATCAAACTATGGCTAGCGGGTGAAAGAAGGACCTGCATTGGAATCCGACAGGAACCTCAAGGTCAACAAACAGGCCAGAGGAGCAATGTTATACGTTTTCCCAACCTGACTGAGATGGTCCAGATTTTGGGACTTGAGAGTCAGAACATCTAGCACGTCATGCTGGGGCACATATTGAAACCCTCTTGAGGCACAAATTTGACTCAAAGAACCGTACATTTTGGTCTCGGTATTTGGAACTTAATGAAGTGGAATTATGAAACCTGGCTTGTGGCCTTCAGCTGGCTTGTGGCTTGAAGTTGTGAAAGGGTTATGGTCGGTGTCTGTAAAGCAGCCTAGGAGCAATTGTAATTGCTCAGTCCGTTCGGACGCTGAACATTGGTGCGCTTAATTGTTTAATGCCAACGAACGAAAAGCTGCTTGTTGAGATTTGTGGCACTACCCTGATACCGTTGCCTTGCTTCTTACCTACTGTGCCGTGGCGCGAGTCTTGTTCAAGAAAAAAGTTATAGCCCTTCCCCGGTGAAAGGCTGGGTCACCAAGCCGGCCTGAAGCCTAGAGTATGAATCGAATCTGGAACGTCGGACAAGTCAAAGACTTGGGGGCCGGCGTGGTGCCGGCGTGGTGCTTGGCTTGAAGCCATGCAGAGACGAGAACCAATAATTGACCGGCTCCACTTACCCAGTAGGACGAAGTGCGAGCTGTGGTTGGGACAAACTGGGACCAATGAAGGGGTTTTTCTCAGCGGAAGATTTACCGTGAATCCGTGATCAACGATACACCGGACGTGAGGGGAGTGGGTTAAACGCCGGTTGAATTTCGGCGACACGGCTCAGCAAACATGCGTATTCGCATAAACCTATGACTGACTAGTGCACGTGCCACCCCCGCCTCGACAGCATCATCATTTGCTACCTTGGTTCTGCCCCAGGCTGCAAAATTACGCCTTCTCCCCTTCCAGTCGTCTCGATGACTCCAAGCGCGACGGTCAAGTTCTCCCGGTTCAAGAAGAGGCCCAATTCCGGCGCATCAGCATCAACAGGCTAGTCACGGCATCACCATTATCCTATCACGTGGTAAGACACCGAGCGACAATAAAGAGACGAATAATAGGCTAACTTGGAAACACGAAACATCAGATACATGAGGGCGGGCAACCGAGAGGCAACATGACGTGATACAACGACGAGACGATACGGCGATGCGGCGACGCGCTCAACGACTGAACTCCACGAAACAATGCGACGGCGAGGTCCAAGCGGATTCCATGAAGCGCAACAAGAAAAGCCACAAAGAACAACACACGTTTGGATTCCGGTGGGAAGCATCGTGCTCACTCGTAGCGCGACGCGTCGTTGCTGAAGAGCCTCAGCACGACTTCCTGCACGCCCCTAGCCATGTGCTGCCTCAAGATGTCCCTCGCCCGGCGCTGGGCCGCGGCAAGCTGGACACCCAAGTTCGGCATAACGGCGACATCGAGATTGGACAGCTCGGCATAGACCATTTGGACCATTCCTGGACATACGGCTTGGACGATAGCGTCCATCTCCTACAATGGTCGAAAAGAGTGTCAGCGGTGCTTGCTCTCTTCGAATTTGGGGCCTACAACCTGGATGAGCATCATGTGGTAGTACTTACGTGCTTCTTGATACAACCTTCCCTCATTCTTGCCCATCGCTTTGACACCAGGTTGGGCGTTCTTTCCACGCCGTCGATTTGATAGAGATCTCTAACGATGTCCGGGACCGATTTGCCTGCTCGCTTGCCTTGGCGGAGAACCTCGGCGTGCTGATCGGTCCATGGAGACTCCCGACGGTCCAGTGTGGACGTGGACGCTCTCGCTTCACCATTGTAAGGGAGGGTCATCGTGGTGGCAGCCGGAGCCATGGAAGTCTGCGGCATGCCTGCTGCCTCCTGAGACACGAAGCACCCGGCCTGGCTGAACTGGGGGGACTCAGAGGGATATGGCGGGTAGAGGCTTGGTGCTCGTTGCTCGCCCCGGATCATTTCCGTTCGGTGGTGTTGATAGCCCATGTGTGTCTGCTGGTGTTCGACAGGCATGGGAGAGGGAACCAGATGTTCGCCGGGGAATGAGCTGGGTCTTGATCTGTATACCGGCGAGAAATGGGCCTGATGGGGAAACTGAGCCCGTACGCCGCAAAGAGCCGGCGAGTTGTATGCGGGGTGTTGGCTGGAGCTGCTATCACCGGGCAAGAGGGCCTCAGGCATACCGTCTCCTCCCTTGGAAGTGAAGGGGAGTTGGTGGTTAGGCGAGTGTGCTGGTGACATCTTGAGAGAGTGTCGGAGGTATGCACGGTTGGGGGGGGAATAGACGAAGAAAACATGGGAGGTTTCCAGGTTAAATAAAAATCAAGTAAGTAATGAAGGTGAGATAAATGAAAGATGGGAGCGGAGACAACGAACGGTTTCCAGATTGCCCAGCGCGTAATGTTGGTTTGGCTTCCAAGACGAACGGGTGGTCCGTGTCCTCACAATTTCCATCATGATCTGTTGGTGTCATCAAGGCTGGTGTGGGCAGTGCGATCGCGCCTTCGTGTATATTCCTGGTTGTAGTAAATTTTGTTATTTCTACCTTGTGGTTTTGAGATATACTTGTAATCCGACTTTTTTTCCTGCTGCAGCTCCTCCAGAAGTTGAACGTTCGCCGCCGATGCCGTAGGGTGCGACTCCAGCTTGAAGCTGTCACCACGCCGAAGTTGGGTGGTTGACCAATACGAAGACGGAGCTTAGCAGAGACCTTTGAGGTGGCAACCATCCGACCAATTACCCGCGCTTCCCATGTTTTGACATGTTTGACGACAGAAGGGAATTCTTTAGCCTCGAGCGATGGGGCGCTTTGAGCCATGGGAAACCTGAGCGGCGTGATGTGAGCTCTCACTCCAACCGGCATCCCCTTGTCAACAGTCAGAGATTATACGGCAGAACCTGAGAACGAGACACGATGGTTGGTTGGGTCAAGGGCAGGTAGGATACGGAGTCTGGTACTTGCCCTAGAGGTGAAATATCCCCACGCGTGGCTTGTTCCTACTGGACTGGGCCACTCTCAGACTTGTTCGCTGTGTTCCTCGTTGGGTGCTAGTGGGTGTACCTTCTTGCCTCCGGAGGTTGGTGCAGAGGGTGTTTCGGGTGTACAGGCAACTACTCCAGATTCTCCCTTTCTTATGTGCGAAAGGGGCTGGGCCTCCCAGAGGATGCAAGGCTGGATTCCTAGGTTGCTTCTCATTCGTTGCTTTAGGCACTCGGGCCCCGCGCCATTTACCCCTCACCTGGAATCCTGGAATCATGGAATCAGTCACTTGGAGCGGACAGTCTAACTACCTAAAAGTGACGACATGCAGCCTGGGCACGTGATAACCTTGCTACTGTGTATGGGCTTTCGTGGAGCGCGACAGTGACCAACACGCGGTCCATTGGGAAGACACTATCTTTTGCATCGCCGTGGTACTGCTTCGGATTACAGGTTCACATTTTGTGAACGGGCGGGTCGCTGCGTCTTTCTGGCGTTCTAGTGCTGTCGACTCCGCAATTTCTGACTGTGTTGTTCCCGAAACTTGGAAATCAGGCGTTGAACATCACGTCTCAACATGCTCACTTGGAGCCGTGTTCGTCTGGAAAGGGTCCGATTACGGGACGGACCGCCCCGCGACCCGGGTCTCGGCGGTCCCTTTGTTCCGGCGGGGTTCCGGCTGGGTTAGCGCACGAACCCGCCCAACAACCAACCACCAAAACCGCGACCCGCGCTACTTGAATGAACAGTACCAAAATAACAAACTCTACAACGCCCGGCAACTTCAAAATACCACACCACGTAAGCAACGCCAGGCGTCATATCGAAGCTTATTTATTTTATTTCGTAAAACGCTCGTGTTGTTTATGCCGACTGTTACGCCCGCTGGATCCGAGACAACAAATCCAAAATTTGACACCCAGATTTACCCTGCCCATATAACTCCGCCGCTTTAAGATACCTACATAACCAAATCGAAACCTTCCCATTCCACTAATTCTTTTTCAGACGCGTCAGGATTGAGTCTGTCCTTGAGATCCCATCGCGTTCGCGCCAGCGGCGCCCGCCCCGCCCGCCGGTCTCTGGCTGTCAAGTACGACTCCGGAAAACCAGCTGACCAAGAAACGCTCCAGGTCGTTCTTGCGCTCCTCGCTAGGTGCGAAGCGCATGCCCATTTCGGTGGAGAGCTCCTCGAAGAGCACGTCGAGGGATCGAGGCAAGACGTTCTTGATGGATTGTGCGTACATCTGCAGTGGGTTGCCAAGACACAATTAGTGCGGCTGAACGCTAACAACGGGTAGTCGTGCAGGCAAGCGCTGTAAATGGGCAGTGCCCTTGGGTGCTTCGTAATAAGTATGGACTCACATTGGGCTTGATGGCCTCCTTCCTCAGCGCCGCCAGCTTTTTCGTCACCATGTGGTGTGTTCTGTCCACGTTGAACATGTCCGAAAGAGCTTGCGCAATTTTTGGATGCGTCATTCCTTGTCTTTTGAGCGTCAGGAGACACTCTTCCTCGATCGGAGTCCATTCTTGACATCTGCTCTTTTGCTGTGGCGGCCGTTGGTTGAAGATGCCGGGTGTTGTGGGCCCCATGGCAGGCATAGGAACCTGAACCGCGCCTTGCCAGAACAATCCTGCGTTGGGCCCCGGATACGGCCCCAAAGGGGCAGCTGCTTGTGCAGTCATCCACTGCGAATGTTGATTCATCCAAACATTTGCTGGCTGGAGTGCTGGCATGCCAAAGCGACTTTGCGGTGGCCACGGGTTGTTGATACCGGCAACGTTGTAGAACTGTTGCGGTTGGGGTTGGTGAGAAGCCGGGCCAAGAACCACTCTACGCAGTGGTGGACCAGGAGCTGGAGAGGGTTGACGGGAGTTGGTCGCTGGACCTCCAGCTCCACCAGGTTGATGAGCAGGTTGAGTTGACATCGCGATGCACTCTTTGGCCGGACACAACAATCTTACGAGCCGCTGATTGAGGAATACCCGATCTTCCCAGACTCCAATTGAGTGTGAAAAGTGGTTGTCTGAAAGCTCGGACGGGATCGTGACAGGAAGGCAAAGTCTTTTTGAAGAAGGTCGGGATGCTAGAAGTTGTTGCCAGTCAAGTGTGCGATCTGTGTGGTTGCTGGGGAAAGTTTAGTTTGCCGTCGAGGAGATGCACGACTCACAACATGAATCCCAAAGAGCAGGTTCCCAATGAGGCGAGGTGAGCAACAAGGGGAGATTGATGGTTAGCCAGAAAAAAACACAAGAGTCTGAACCTTGGATGCTTTTACACTTCTTTCTTTTCCTTTCTGGCTAACCATGAGGGACGGTACGGCAGTACATTTACACCTTCCAGTCCGCCTCAGCAATCACCACTCAGCAAGAGAATCGTCGACCTCAGGCCATGATATGGTCTTCACCTCGACGGGATTGAGGTAGGCTCAATGCTGTCAGGGATCAGATACGTGGGTGAAGGGTTCATTCCAATAGCTGTCGGGGAAAAACCAATTGATTCGACTCCGTCAACGGTGGATGAACATGTTCATCCATGATCGAGGAAGTCACATGTAACGATTCTGCTGATCCCTCAGCACGTCCGGTCCCGCTGCCTTTTGATTGGCTGGACCACTGTAATTCCCACCGGACCGCTCCGACCTTTAGCGTGGATTTCCGCCTAGCATAAAGCCCAGCACCACGCCCGGCACAAAGCCTGGCACGAATCCCGCATGGAGCCTGCATGAAGCCCGTTGCTTGGCAGTGGTGGCGGTCCAGATTCTCCCAAAGAGGAGGTGCTTTTGTTATGGGGAACATTAGGTAGAGGTAGCTGAAGCCAGCAATGAGGCCCTGTGGGTTGAGAATGTGGACTTGGACCAGTAACGCAAACAGGTAAGAGCATGCTGTCGCCAGCGCACTTTTACGTACTCAATCAATTGAACCCTCCAGCGTCGTCTAGCCCCCCTGCAACGGCAGCAACAGCACCAAGTTTTCCCACCGAAGTAAACAAGGCATCCAGGGCGATATAAGGGCATGATCCGTAGCGATTTTGTTTGGCTATTCTTCTGGATTCCACATCACTGTCATTTTTTCCAAACCACTGTCATTTTTTCCAAACCACATCCTTATCGTTTTATTTCGAACCCCATTATCACCCGTGAGTCAGAACGGCCCGGGAACTTCACTGCCAAGAACAATGTTTTCCAGGCCATCAAACTCCAATATTACATCTTCTGAGCTTCAGTTTGAAGAACCGTCTTCCATACATCTCAATCGCTCCCAACGTCCGGACTTGGGATTCCATCCCGAGTTTGATATCAGCGCGCCCGAGCTAGGCGCACCTGACCACTACCCGGCCTCTGTGCCGACACCTGCGACCTTTTCCCAGAGAGAGCACAGGGACTCATGGGATTCACGGACGTGTATTCCTCAAGATGGACTAGCACTATCCTCAATGGAGCCAGAGAATGAGCAGAATGGCCCTTGGCTGACGGCAGGGTGGATGATGGTACCACTTCCGGCGGAAGCTCAAGCAACGCATTTCCTGAACCCACCCCCGTTCTGCTTGCCAGCGAACAGTTTCTACGAGCAGGAAAAGCCCCAATTTAGCGGGCGCCCGAGCATGAGTGTACACCACGCCGAGAAGTTTGGGATGACACTGCGGGAAAACAGCAGCACAACAGATGATCAGCAGCATAGAAACCAAGAAGATAGACAGTCGGCACCAGGTGATGGACGAGACTTTGCCGATGTAAGTGGGATGATGCGACCCAGCATGAACAATG
Organism: Neurospora africana FGSC 1740; assembly: GCA_000604205.2. Lineage (NCBI taxonomy): Eukaryota > Fungi > Ascomycota > Sordariomycetes > Sordariales > Sordariaceae > Neurospora > Neurospora africana. The sequence continues at coordinate 30,645 of HF970653.1, forward strand.
AAATCCATAACAGTCACTCCTTACATCTATCTAACACACATTGTCTTCAGATTCTCAGCAGAGCAATGAATAGGGCATCTGGACGCCTCATCGCGCTACTCCAGGAGGAGCTGGAGAGGTTAAGCAACGAGAACGAACTCATCGAGGATATCGACGAGACGGATGAAGCACTATCGAACCTCCATCTCGACAGTAGGAAGTCGCGATGCCGTCTCTGAAGGTGCTTGAAGGCCTTTTCTGGAAAAATGTCGTATCACAGTAGTTAGGCCGTCTACCAAGTATCATATGATTGGAGTGCTCTGGGGCAGGAAGTTGGAATCAGGAACGATGTACGATGTCGGAAATCTTTTCTCTTTTTTTTTTAAAGTTTTGTCAAAAGACAACAGCTACACCCTGCCTTTTCGTTGTCAATCCAGTGTCTTTTTTACTCCGTGGCTGCTCAGTTTCTTATTTTCCTGTCTCGTTTGACCAAACAATAAAGGTGCATTAGCAATCTTTACCTTGCAGCCATCCTTTGGTACATTATTATTTACCTTTACCTATTATAATTCTCTCAATCCTTTGTGTGTGAATCTTTTCCAGTAAAATCTCAGGATGCCAGGAGACCCTTGAGTGGGCCGCACACCGTCAAACCAATCAGATGCCGCAAATGAGCAGGAGGTTTCCCTTTTCGGACATGCTAGCATCAAGGCCACTAGAGGCCCCCGGAATACAGCGCACTGCTGCCGTAACGCATCCAGGCATCGCAAAATCACGTGAACAAGCAGAATGCGGGGGCGGGGTAACCTAACCAAGTAGTACACCCTGGAGTCCAGGTACCGTAATGTAAGCGCGCAGCTGTCAGAAGTACAGGTGGTCCTTTGCACGACAAAATATCTCGTCGGAGGGTCCCCTGATAAACAGTGCAAGTTCCTTCCCTTAGAGGTAGGCAACACTTGACGGGAAAGCACGACTGAGGCATCATCTTCTTTAGTGAGATTTCTCTCATTTTGGAGACTCTTGTCTTGGGAGTCCCATCTATCTACAGCTAGCTACAAGGGAGATGCACGGGTACGAAGCCTGCAATACGTAATGCACTTGGAGGCAACGGGATGTGCACAACCAGTACCGTACAAAAAAATCAGCGAGAGGCGGCCAAGAAAGCGAAAACACACAAAATCCAAAACCAACCCAAAACAAACAAACAAAAAGACCCCATCTCTACGTATGCTCCCACCTCTTTCGGCACATGCAATAACCACCGGGATTAACCATAATGTACCAATGTCCCCATATCCTCAGCTGGAGGCCAGGGGTTCTCTACCACCCTGGGCAGGTCCGGTATCCACGCCGGCACCCGTTTGCTGGAGCAACATCTTGTTTCTAAGCCACAACGCAATGTAGGCCTTCAGTGCCTCGATCGTCTCCATGGTCGGGTTGTACGGAGAGCCCTGTTCTTCGGAGATGTTTTGCATGACGATGTCAAGGGCCATTGGGGTGACGTTCTCTATCGCCTTGGTCAGGTTCTGTCGCAACGCATAGGTAGTGCTGTTAGCATGTCGTGTCTTCGAAGAACCAACAAGGGGAAAAGAACGAAGCGAAAAGAAAGACCGAAAAAATCAAGAAAGACTTGTAAACGACACAACAAAGGTCGGTGCATGAGGAGCCAGCCGTGGGGAGAAGCTTACTTCATGCCTTGACTTTTGCGGCTTATGTCCTCCACCACGATGAGGTGCTCCGTGATGGACCATCTTGAAGACGGTCTCCATCATGGCCTCCACAAGCGTTGTGATATCCTGGTAGTCGGCACCTTGTTAGCAAAGAACAATGGAGCACGCAACGCCGTACTTGTGGGTGGAACTTTTGTACTCACGGAAGGCTGGATCGTGGCGGTCTTGACCATCGAGCCACCATCGCTGGTGGTGGAAGTAGAGGGTAGTTCTGCCATGTTGGACAGCCGGGTTTGGTGACCTGATTTGAGATGTAAGAGTCAAAGAAGTGAAAGAATGCTTGGGGGACCCAAGGTTTATGTATTGTATATTTACCTGATCGTGCTGTACAGTATGTCTCTACGTACCTCACCCTCCGACGCATTGTACCGAACGTAAGGCAATCGATTGTGGGTAGTATCAAATGGATCTACATCAATCTTTTGCATAACACCCATGGTGAACTCGAAGCTTCACGATTCTTGGCTTCCAAGCCACAGTTCCGATTTTCGGAGACACTGAAAAAGAACATGGCTGTGTCTACAGCATTGTCTCCAAGCAAATTTACATTGAACTTCTCCGTACCTCTAGTATTGATCTTGGTCTGCTCAGCATCGGGGGAACGACCGTGGAACTCGGGACGTTACCGGCGGGGACGAATGAATGATACGATCATCGTGCCGACAGGGGTGAACTTCACACACTGCTAGCATGATACCTGGCTTCGGCCATTTTCTCTCACCGAAGGGTGGAAGTGTGCCTGGCATTAAGCCTCAGTTGCGCTTACGTAGAGGTAGCAAGGAGATTCAGAACGGTTCGAGCGTGCATACAGCGAGGAAAGTTGGGAACGAAATAAAGATGTTGGGAGATAAGGTACTTGGAAACTCAGGTTGTGCTGATTGTTTTTTTGCTCCCGCCTAACAAGACTCTATCGGGTTTTCAGTACCGCCAATAGGGACCTACGCGGACTGCTACATTCATTCATTGGACCACCATCGGACCAACTCAAACCCTGCCCCCGGTTAACAACACTTGATACTTAGGTAGCAAGTCCATGTAGCAACTACTAGTAGCTCCCGCATAAACACTCGGATGAAACGACACATCCTTCGCAAGTTCTTCGGTTCAATCCCACTTGCTCCAATGCTCTTTCCCTTTTTGACTATTTTGAGCACCGGTCGCAACTTCCAACAGCTGTGTGTGCTGACGGATGGCCTCTGCTGTCCTGCTAGATCCGCGACGAGCGGCAGTTGCCTTACGCCACAGAGCGGCGCAGGACATGGGTTGCTAGCCACTAGGATGTGAAAGCCGAGTCCAATGTTCAGCATGGCACCAAGCCAGAGATGACGCCTGGCATGAGGTTTGGCGTCAAGCAATGGCCTTTTAGCGTGTTGCGTTGAGCCGCTCATGCTGACGTGGTATCCAAATTTCGGTGTGCCCCAGGTTCGAGTTTGACATGCAGGCCGAACCGCGAAAATTGCATCACAAAGCGCCTGACAATGACGCCTTTAGCGTAGAGGTAGCTTGTGCAAATCCAGCCAACATGATCTCATTTCAGTTGGTGTTGACGTCTGAGATGACTCCTGGACGATGGGCCGGCTGATAGGCGGTAACTGTAGCCTCCACAAGAGCCTGATGCGTCAATTTTGGTGGGGAGGTGAGTTTAAAGTCGACATTGTCCCGAGATGACCAGCCTGTCCATTTTCTGTCAACCTCCAACCAGCACTCGAAGTGCTATCGAACTGCCATCACTTCTCAATTTCTTCCTAGGTCGAGCACCTCAATCGCCCATACCTTCACTTCCAAATATTTGCTATACCCCATCTATTTCCCTCGATAGGGTACTAAGGTCTGACAGCTATGAACACACTGCTTCGCCAAAACCATCGGCAGAACCACGACAGCGTTAGTTTGAACCCCGGCGGCTCTTGTCCGTCTCAACGAGCGATGAGCCAAGGAATGGCTTTCTGCCCCGGTCCTGGTCAACACTCACAAGCAACCGGTGTGGTCCCGCGGTCTCTGATGGTTGTACCTCTCCTAGCTTACCTCCCGGGAGCTCATATGCGCGGCATATACGCTTCCCCGGTTATTATTCCAGCACAACTTCAACCTCAAGCTGCGTTGAACTACACCTGGGCCAACCCCCATTCCCGTTGGACGGAGCCACAGCCAGTTGAAATACTTCAACAAACAATGTATCATCCAGGAAAGGCTGTGTACCATCCGTACTCCACTTCGGATCAGCTGGAGCCTTCTTGCCCGGTTGACCATATGGGGTCTGGCTCGAAGCCCATCCAAAGCAATGGTGAAGCCGACAAGCTCGGACATCTGATGCCAAAGGACACAAGCCAAGGCCTCCGACTTGATGATCACGAGGTCCCAGTCGATATAGAGTCAGCCCTTGGTTGTGGACGTGATTTTGCCAAGGTCGGTACCCAGTCTTCCGCAAAACCAGCGTACCTCGAAGTTACAGAACGGATTGCTAACGCGAAGACAATGTTTTTCGTACAGACTCTTAGCAAGGTCATGACGAAAACGTCTGATCGCCTGATGGCGTTGCTCCAGGAGGAACTGGACAGGCTAGACAAGCTTGATGCCGAGACTGAAGCTATTTGTGATGTCCAGGATGGGAACTCCACGCCTGGCATCAAGCCTGAGGGAAAGCCTGATGAAGACGACGAGCTTGAATCGCCAGTCACCATCACCAGAAGGCTGAAAGCCATGGACACGGTGGCAGCATGCCGGCTGTGCCCCAGTGGTCTTCGAGCTGACGCCAACCTGGGTAGGCAAACCGTTCCCGGTTTTGATGATCCGAATGACCTCGACTCCGACAAAGGTCCCGGACTCATAGGACTTGGTAGGGGCGCCTCGGTTTGAGTGAGAAAAACCTAGAGGTACTTGTATGATACAATGTAGGTCAGCAATGGGTTCTACTTCCTTTTTTCAACCTCTTTTCTGCTGTCTTTCCGTTTACCATCGATGGTTTTCATGTCTCTCACGCGCGCTGTTTTCTGTCGCTTCATGTCTTGTTAATCAACTGGTTATCTGAGTTCAGTCTCGTTTTTCCACAGTCGCAGATCTCTCCTCTCTCCTCTTTCTTTTTCCTGTATCCCCAATGCAGCAGCACCTGCATGTGTCGCTCCTAAGTTCCGTTCAGATAGACATCAAATAACCCTTCTTCCCGTACACATTAGTATAAATAGGGTCACCTGAGCAATAACTTGAGTAAATGTACCTAGTGCATGATCATGATGGGTCCCTGAGCATACATGTCTGATGTGATAACAAGCGTCTGCGGCTGCCGATTGAGGTGCGGTTGTGTAGAGGTAATTTCAGTAAATTGATGTGTGCAGCAACCTGGTTGTCTCAGTGTTGCCAATGCATTAGCCATGGCGGAACACTTGGTGGAAGAAGGATCGAGTGCTGCTGGAGGGCTGATATATAGTAGTGGAAGGGAGGACGTGGTAGAGTGACGAAAAAGGAAGGCAGACGAGGACGGAAGATGAACGGGGAAGGAAGGAGACGAGGAAGAAAAAGATATTCTGTCCAGGAGGGATGAAGAAAAGAGAAATGGTAGGAGAAAGAGACATGAATGGAACAGGGAAAGACACGAAGGCAAGAAAGAGACATCATGAGGGAAGCGGAGGAGCCGACTGATAAAGCTATCTTGCCGGCCGGCTGGATCATGCATGCATTCTGCACCTTTGGCAGTAGAGGTAGGTACAGGTACACAGCCACTAAGGCGCACCCCATTCGGCAGGCACCTCATCTAACGTCGGAAAAATAAAAAAAGACCGCGTCACCCGTTCTTACCTTCACCGACTGTCGCTTGGGCCATTTTTGCTCCTGCCACCAGAGATGAATCACAAACACTTCCCTCCCATTATGTTTGCGCACTTCTACTCCACTTCAACAATTTAAGTACCTCTGCGTTGTGGTGTATTATCTCTCGGACCAATCTATCTAAACTCCATTCCTTACAAATAAAGATGAAATCTCCTTGGGGCATCTTTGAGGTGTGTTGTGAGAATCGCATGCTGTGCTCTTTCTTGATAGTGGGGCAGACAGATGAACAATCGTCTGTTAACGAAATGCCGCTAGAAGCCCCTGTAAAGAGCACTGAGCTATCACTGACACGTTGACCCCACACCCTCCCCGGCAAAGGTGGTGTTTAACGCGGGGAAATAAGCGGGGCTCGGTGGGCCAGATCGAACATCCCACAAAGCTTTTCTCAACGACGAGAAATACCTATTGTTGAACCATCATCATTGTGTCTGTTGAGGTTCTTTCATTACAAGGTCCTAAGCTGGTAAAAAAAATATGATTTTCTCTACCAACCTCTAAGCTACCCTACTTGCCCGTTTAAAGGGCCGTCGACAACCTGCCCAGTACTGCAGCTAGCGGGTATACTTCTTGCCCGTTTGAGACGCGATGCGTGGCCCTGCATCTCATGACCAAAACTCGCCGTCAACCAGCCATGCGCAGATGACTGGACAGCCAGGTACCGGATGCCCAATTGGTGCCGGTATCAGTTCTGGCGTTGTGCTACGTGGCCTGCCGGTGTAGTGCCTGACTTCAAGCCGCATGTCTTGGCGATAACTTCCATGTCCACCGCCAGCAACTACCTAGTTCTAGCAGGCAACTTCCGATATGTAGTATTGTAGTTGCTGTTGCATGCCCCGTGTCTTTTAATCCCTCTGCAGTTGCAGATGAAGGTGTACAGTCTTGTGTGTGCACTGTGCTCAAGGAGGTGCTGAAGACCTAAAACACAAACAAGTGTCTCCCGGTATTTACCAAAGTATACATAATGTTTGCTGTTTCATATAAGTGATAACAACGAAGAAATGTAGTGTTTTCTAGCTAGGGTGCAAGGGACCATGCATGGATTCTGTTGTGGCGGGGAAACTCGAAAGGAGCAAAGAGAAACAGATCATGCTGAGGACAAAAGAATGGTAGCTGTCTCAGGGTCTAGAAAAGGAGCGAAAGGCATCTACACGACTTTGAGATCTTCTTCGTCGGACATGCATGATGAGAGTTCTGAATGACTGAAAAAACAAGCAGGAAACATTTTGAACCGAAACATACTCTTTTTTTTTTTTTTTTTTTTTTTTTT
>HF970653.1:64833-76650 GCA_000604205.2 Neurospora africana FGSC 1740
CTTGGGATGGCTGACCAACAAGGCCTCAAGCTCGGCCGGTGCCACCTGGAGCCCCTTGTACTTGATGAGTTCCTGCCACTTCTTTTAGCCATGTCCGTTGACCCAGTCACAGCAGGAAACCAATCATCTCTCACCTTCTTTCGATCGACGATATAAAACATGCCGTCTTTAAAGACCCCAATATCCCCAGAGCAGAACCAACCATCCACAAAGGCCTCCTTGTTGGCTGCGTCATTCTTATAATACCCCTTCGTCACATTCGGCCCCTTGACCCAAAGCTCGCCAGCCTGCCCTGGTTCCACGTCCTTGCCGTCATCGTCAACAATTCGCGCCTGCCCATTCATCACCAGCATCGACACACTCCCCGTTTCATCGTCCATCCCCCGCGGCATGGTTGTCATTGCGCCCGACGTCTCGCTTAAACCCCATACTTGAGTCAGTTGTGCCTTGCCCTTCCCAAGCTTCTTCCGAGCTGCCAGTTGGAGCTCCTTCCCCATGGGAGCTGCCCCCGTCACAGCCCACTCAAGCGAGTCAAACTGATCGGTCACCAGAGGGCTTTTGGCAATGGCCAAGTAGATGGGTGGTACTGATAGGAGGCTCGTGATCTTGTATTTCTTGTTGTACTCGAGGAATTTGACAAGGTTGAATCGAGGCATCCAGTACAAGGGCCCTCCCGTGTAGAAGCCGTTGACAAAGTAGCCCTGCACACCCGCAATGTGTGCCGCCGGCAGGTGGGCGATGGATCGGTAGTCCTTTGCCATATCCCGCCCCCTTGCCTTCTCATACTCCCGGGCCGGATCAATCACAAGACAGGCCTGGCTTACCATGTTGGTGTGCGAGAGCCTACACATCTTGGGTAAGCCAGTGGTTCCGCTCGAGAACAGAATGCAGATAATGCTATTCTCGAGCGCTGTCGTGTCCGTGATACGTTTCCACTCCAAGGTTTTGGTCGAGATGGGAATGGGTGTTGATTGTTCCAAGTTGGTGAGTTCAAGGTGCGGCTGGGATCCCAGAACAAGGACTCGAGAGGCGGGTATGTTGGCCAGCTTCGCCGCGGCTACAGCAACTTCCTTGGTGTCTTCATTACACATGATGAGCTTTGCGCCGACCTGCTTAGCCTGCCCAGCGAACTCGGTAGCCGTGGATGCCGGACTTGATGCCGAGTAGATGCCGCCCGCCGCTATGGTCGAATAGAACAGACAGGGCAAGAGGAAGTGCCCCGACGAGATACACAAGACCACATCTTTGTCCGGCCCGTCTTGACCAATGCCGTACCGTTGACGAAGAGTATAAGCCAGACGCTTGACCAAGTGCCGAAGTTGGGCTTTAGTAACCGCCTTGGTGGGATCGGCAGCGTCGGCATGGATCACTGTATTCTCCTTCGCTCCGCATGCTGGTGAGTCTGCAAAGGCATCAGTAAAGTTCAGAGGCTATTGTTGGCCAGCACCATGCCACGAAGCGGGTGTGTGTTACCAAAGAGGAGAGACAACAGGTCAAGCTGTGGAAAGTCTCGGAGCTGCGAAGTCTTATAGATGATGCCGGAAGACGTTCTCTCCACGATGGTCGTCATGATGTTTACTATCGTTCTGTCACTGAGCCAGCGAAAACAACAACAAAACACAGCACTTGAAGTCCAGTTTCCTAAAAAGCCACGATTGTCTTATTATACCTGAGGGACGTTATTTAGCGCTTTGCTTACCCCGCTTAGGACACCGCAAGAACAGAAAGGAGGTCGCCGGCCGGCCATGTGTTTATACCCATTGCGCTTTGCCGTTTTGGATGAAAGGGCGTTTTTTGGACGACGACTTGACAGCTTGTCCATCATCGAGGCGGCGAATAAGAGGTCATCCCAGCAATCTCTTTCCCCGCAATATTGGAGTGACAGCACGGGCGTTTCAGCCAACCTCGGCACTTTGGGATTGACGTCAAGCTTTCTTTTTCGTTCTTTGCTACACTATACTATTTATACGACATGTCGGACATACACTAGTTTTGACACCACGACTCCGAGACATGGCCGATTATTGTATCGGAGCCGCAATGCCGGAAATAACTGACCGCCCTTGATCGTCATCCCGAACATCCGGTACTCCACTATCAACCACAAGCCGTTTACCACTGGTCGGGATCCACATCCGCAAAGGTGTCGCCGATGGCAATTTCATCAAACCAAACCTGACGGAAGGGCTGAGAGCCAGAATAGCCCGAATCGTACCAAGCATTGGCGTAGAGACCGACCCGGAACTGGAACCTCACGTCCGTGTCGAGGGTCGTCTTGATGTCGCGCTGCTCGACGACCTTGGCTCCATCATACCAGAGCTTGAAGTAGCCGGTGCTGTCGCTCCTCCACTGGACCTGCATCACGATCTTGTGCCAGGTGCCGCCGGTGACGTTGATGCCGGTGTCGAAAGAAGTGGTCGAGGGGGAGCAGAGCGCGCCACTCTTGACTCTGGTCATGAGGCGGTTTCCATTGACCCAGACCATGGTGGTGGGCGACCACTCATCGCAGCTGCCGGAGCCAAAGTTGCCGATGAACTGGGCAAGGTTGTAGGACTGGGCGGGGCTCGACTGCCAGTCGCCCTGCAGACGGAACATGAAGCCGTAGAAGCGCGTCTCGCCCCGGGCGTACCCGTTGAGAGTCCGCACTTCGGCGTGGTAGCGGCCGGAGTACGAGGAGTCGTAGGTCTGCTCGAACTTGAGGGCCGTGCCGCCCTCGTAGACCACGTTGGTCACTTCGGAGATCTTGCCCTTGTTTTCGGTCTGTTGGCCGTCCCACCCGCTGAGGGTGCCGTGGTTGCTGAAGATCTGAGTTCCTTGGACGATGACGGGCGTCACGACGGCCAAGAGCGCGGCGATGAGCATATGCCGGATACCCATGTTGCTGTCAAGAGGAGAGGGCAGATTCCGGGCAAGTCGGGTATCGAAATGAGGAAGTAAGAAGGTTGGATGCCCGCTCAAGAAGCTTCTTCAGGAGGGGACGGTCGGCTGGCTCATGGTCGAGTCTTATACTTTTTTACACTGCATCGCGCGAGCGCCGAAGTTCTCAGCCGCAAGAGACATGAGTAAGACCCTTTCGCATGGAAGTGGGCAAGCGGCCAAGCACACGAGGTTGCAGTCCAATCGCGGCCTTCTTATGTTGGGTGCCTAGACGGGGCGTCGATGGCGTCTCCGGCGCTTACTAAGGTCAAATAGGTAGGTGGTATCAACCAAGGGACCTTTCCATATGGTTTACTAAGGTTAAATGGGTAGGTGGTATCAACAACCCCAGATGGTAAAGGGTTTTTTGAGATTGGACTGACGACAGTGGTCTTCAATAGGGTAGCTTCAGCGTCCGACGTCCGCGGTTTTCTCCCGTCACTCTTTCCTTCCCAAGCACACGCTTTCCCGCTTTCTACGTCTTGTCGCCGCATTCATCAGCTCATTCTAATGCGCACCTTGTGAGGCTCCAGCAACAGAAGCCTTGGGAGTATTCTCGCCATATGGGGATGCCCTCACGATACCTCAACATTTTGCTTAAGGGTACCTTATCCTGCTAGCCTACGGCCCCTAGAGGTAGTCAAGTCGCTGCATCGCCAACAAATCACAAATCTGTAACAAACCTCGCAGTTGCACCAGTACAAGCCATGGTTCATCGGTCGCTCAAAGAATGGGCATGGCAAACAAAGCACCATTACGAAGACACATAATAAGGTTCAGGCCTCACGGTCCCGACAGAGGCAGGTCGAAATTTATCTTCATTTCCTCCAAGACGAGATCACATCCAAGACATCATAAGGAGAAATGCCCTAGTCCTACAAATACCCAACACTCCACGAAGGTTCAAAACCCAATAATCATTCCCAGATCGACGCAGAACTCCACATCCACCATCAAAAACTCAAAATCAAGGGACATGCTCCTTGACCTCAGCTTCGCCGCCCAACTTGTTTTCGGTGGTGCTGCGCCTCCCAAGGCCAGCAGAGGTAGTGTCGTGCTCAGCGTGGTTGACCACCTTCTCAGCCGCGGCATTGGCTTGCCTCTGCAGGTCCTCGCCCTCGAACATGAAGGTAAGCTCTTCGAGCGTGCGACCCATGGTTTCCGGGAACATGAAGTAGACGAAGCAGACCTCGAATGCGAGCCAGCAGCAGTACGAGATGAGGTACTTCCAACCGACGTTCTTGAGACCGATGGGGTTGACGAAGGTGGTGAAGAAGCCGGCTAGACGACCGAAGAGCTGGAAGATGGCGATGCCGCGGGAGCGCTCGGCGTAGGGCCAGATTTCTACCATGTAGGCTGTCCTCGAGTTAGTCATATTGGTCTCGGAGATGCAGGAAGTCGAAGGGAAACTTACTGTAGGTCAGGGCGTTGTAGCCCATGTTGTAGCAAGGCGAGTACATGTAGATGAAGAAGAGGGTGGCGATGTTCGCCGCGTTGTTGGGTTTTCCAATCTTCTTGCCTGTCATGGCGCGCTCCATGGAGACGGTCCACGCGATATAGCACAGCAGCAAGCTGATAGTGCAGGCCATGTACATGACGCGACGTCTAATACGGGTGACGAGGAGCGAGACGGTCACGCCGCAGAATAAACTCCAGCAGGCGATGGACACGTTGATCTTCTGGATGAAGGTCGACTCGGTGTAGCCGATCATTTTAAGTAAATCGCCGAGGAAGTACGAGATGAGCGTGTTACCGGACCACTGCGTGAAGAGACCGAGCATGGACGAGATGAGAAGACGCTTGCGCATACCGGAGGTCCGCAGGAGATCGGTCCATGAGCTCTTGGAGACGGTCTCGTATTCGAGACGGATGACGGCTTGCATTTGGGCGAACTCGGCTGCGACGAATTCTTCACCGCGATCCATTTCTCCGTGGTATTTCTTCAGGATGTCGTGGGCTTCTTGGGAGCGGTCTTTGGTGATTAACCAACGGGGACTCTCGGGGATGAAACTGCGTTTTTCAAGTTTCATGTCAGCGATTTTTTTATTCCTTTTTCACCAACATGACATGACACATATCAGAAGATTCAACAGAAACAAGGGACAGCGGCACATACAAGACGAAGGCAAGCTGAAGCAGCGAAGGGCAAACCTGGAGAAGCGAGGGGATCCTCCAGCCCCAATTGCTCGCAATGTTGTTGGTTCCAAAGACAATGGCGGCAGCAACAATCTGACCGACGAAGTACGACACGTTGAAGAGCGAGGTCAGGACGGGACGCTCTTTGGGGTAGGCAAGTTCGCCGATAAGCGAGGAGCCCGAGACGATGCAAGTGGGGATGCCGAAGCCGAGAATCATACGGGCGACAATGTACATGCCGACTGTTGCGGTGTGTCAGCGGGGGTTCAGAGACTCAGAGTCTGGGGGTACAAGGTGGTTCTTACCATGAGTGGAGAACCCCTGGATGAGGGCGCCCACGATCATGATGATGGAACCGAGGGCGATGGACCATCTTCGACCGAACCTGTCGTTGATGATGGGCACCAGGGGAAGGGACAGGATGGCTCCGAGAGAGTATGCTGCGCTGATGATGCCCTTGAGCGCTCCCTGCGGATTGTCGAAATCTGTGCGATGGACTATGTGATTAGCAACTAGGAGGACCATATCCCTCTCTCCGTCCATGGACCGGGCTGACATTGAAGGCAGAACGAGGGCAGAGATTTTGATGGAGGCAAGGCAGACTTACACTGAATCCACGACTCCAAAATCTGCAGCGCATTGATCATCTGGGAATCGAATCCCGACGTCAACTCGATGCCCATACATGTCGGAAAAAGCATGAAGTACAGGAAGCGAAGGTTAGGCTTCTTGTACCAGGGGATCGGGTCCTCTCTTGCGAGGCGAGAGATGACGGGGTCGGATCCCCCAAAGTCACCACCTGCGCCACCCATCTTGTCTGTCGATGTCGATGTGTCGGTTCTTCTTCTGCTACTGCTGGTAGGAGAGGAGGAGGGGGAGGATATATGGTTGCCCGCGGGAACAAAGCGAGAGAGCAAAGGAAGGGGAGTCTGGATGGATGGCAAGCCCGCGGGAACAGGCACATATCTATAAATTGCACTCCGAACCATGAACCGACTTCCTGGATTCAATACACTACTCTGGTTCAGCTACCTTAAAGAGCAACCAGGTGATAGGTTGCGACTTGGCGCGAACCCTGCATGCAATATTGAACCGTCCCCATTACCCCATTACCCCATCTTTGGGGGCACACCTCCCGTCGTTTCGTGCGGGGAGGGAAAGACACATGCATCAGCCAAGCAACCTCTTTCTGGACAACTACTCGGGTTGACTGACCCTCAAAATCCTCCAGTCATGATGGTTGTTCCCCCACACACACTACAGTACTGCGTAAGTCTTCGCCAACCTTACTCTAACCTCTTCCGTACCGGTTGTAGTTTGTCAAAGGTTTATTGGGTTGGCAGCCTAGCCGTTTCCGGTCCAAGATGGCCAATGAGAACGTTGTACCATCGTCTTACCCCATGATTTGAAGACGTTCTGGGGTAACGTCCCTGTTTTGCATGTACCGAACGCTTGGCATCCCGTGGGGAGGTCTGGGGTAGGATGGTGGGTTAGCGGCGGATTGGGTGACGTGCAGGGAAAAGTGTGGGTGGACAGTCTTCCCCGGATAAATACCACCAGACCACATACCAAGCCGGGATCGAGGCTATTTGATCCGTTAGCGTCTTTTTGTATACCCTTCCTTTTTCGAATCCGATCGGACTGCTGCCACATGCGAGCCAATGCGAATGTGAAACTGGCGAGGGCCAAGTGTGCCAAGGAGTGGTTCGGCTGGGAATCCCATGTTTAGGTAACCTGTCAGCATCATCTTTTGGGGTTCGAGGTTCGAACAAATCCATGTGGCAAGAAAGAGCAGAAGGGAGACGGCGGGCCACCACATCAGTCTGCATGTTTGACAAGAAATGTCTCGGTCCGGTGCGTCTTTGCTTCCAGAGTCGATCGGAATGCGGTTCCACGCAGAAAAAGCTTGTCTGGTTTCCAGATTGTCTTGCCCTTTGCGGGAAAGTGAGCTGACAATCTGACAGGCGCAGCTCCATGGCAATGACTGATCTCGGAGGGAGGAAGAAATGGGAGTTGACTGGCTTATATGACTGCCAAGTCTCGAACATATCCCGAATCCCCCGTTACATACGTTCGCATCCATTCGAACTACCAAACACAATACTACCACGCCAACCCACGCCGTACTTCGGCATCTTGACCGCTACTAGTGCATGTTCCCCAAATCCATCCCCACCTCCATCTTCTCACGTCTTGTTTACCAACTCCAAACTGGACTGGACTGCCGGGACCGACATGGATGGTCTTTGGCTTGGCTTTGTGCCCTTTCTCCGGAACCGAAAGAGAGGATGGAGAAACTGAAGGCTGTGAAAGCTGATGACTCGACGAGTGGTGGTTCAACTTCGCCAAGAGGCTCAACCACTTCAACCGTGATTAACTTCCCATCATTTTTTCATGCTTCCTGCGAGCCTGCCTTCCTCACCGGGAAGATGGATGGGCAATCTAACAAACGGATAATATGGGTTTCGTTTGCAACAATGCTATTGCATGCCCGCCCCTACTGACATAGATCGAACCTAGCCTGGCGAACCTTCTCTAACAGATTACCTTGATGGGACTGCGGGTTGAGATTATGTTGGAGGCAGAAAGCACCAAGAAAAGGAACCAGTTCGACCTGGACAACAACCCCAGACTACCTTACCTAGGTTAGAACTACCTAACCCAGCTGGCAACTTAGCATGGCACAAGTAACCGCGGTCCGAGTGTACAGGTACCTTGACCACAGTCACTTGTCACTGGTCACTTCACAGTTTGACAGTCATGATGATCCAATCACATCCCCGTCTGGCATCTGCAGCGAGGCCCAGGCCAAGGAGTGCGACGGCACAAACCTTCCATCAACCCGCCAACATATTACAACGGCGGAGTATGCCCAAGAGCTGCCCCCAAACTGCCCACAAGCCACCTTCGGAGGATAAGTCCGTGCCGGCCAAAGGATCAGAGAGGACCAGACCTGCTCCGCGGAACAGCTCCTACATTGTCACTTGACTGCCCGAGCTTCAAATTGCAGCGGGAAACCGGAAACCGGAAACAAAGTTCAACCAAGTTCAAAGGATACCTGTAGGTAGGTTGTAACCCGTTCCAGACCACTTCGTTGCTGCCTGAGGCTCATGCCACCCAGTATTGGACAGACAATGCTACACACCCCAGACCACCAGTCCGCAGTGTAGTACAGATAAATGAAGACAGCCCTGGGTCACCATCCACGACAAACGGCAGTATATGAAAGGCCAAAAGAGCGTAGCAGTGAGGTTATCAGTTCCGTTCCAGCGGTTTGGAACGAGATATTAACTCGCATGCTTTGTCTGTCAGTCTGTGTTACTGTGACACCTTGACAAACAACATTAACATCTTTCCTTATTCGATGGCATACGTCTAATACGCCAGCTGCGCGGCCAACGAAGGATTTGTTGAGGAAGCCAAGGAGGAATCACCAACAGGAGATACAATCCTGTGCCTGCTAAATGCGGTTGAGGAGTTGTTGGAGGGGGATTCAATTCATTGGAAGAGGGCCACGGGAGTTCATACACTGTTGGTTCAAGAGTACGGTAAAGGCCGGGAGTCAGAAGAGTCGCCGGTGAGGGGTGGGTGATGGATCCAGTCATGGACACATAAGTCTACCTCTACCTACGTACCCACCAAGCATTCCGTGGCTGAAAAGTGAGATGATGGAACTAACATCCAAAGATGTAATACCAGATTTGGCATCAACGAAGCGTCACTAGTTGTACCTAAGAGTCCAAGTTCCTGTCGAATATTGAGTGTGATGAGTGCTCGAGATTTGTGCCGCGATGCAGACATCTCGTCCACATGAGTAAAGGTCAAGTAGTAGTGGTAAGTGTACATAAACAAAAGAACCCAACAAAGTGGAAAGAAACAGTCATCCCTGCTCTAGACTAGAGGTATGTTGTTCTTCATCCTCACCTTCTCTTCCGTACTAGGTATTCAGACCTTCCCTATTTCATACCTCTACCTTCCTCGTTTCCACTTCTTCCGCTTCGTAGGTATCCAAACGTCTGCGTCCTCGGAGGGAGCTTTTGTCTTCCAAATCTTTCCTTTTTCCAAACCATACTCTTCCTGATCTCTTCACCTTCCCTGCCTTTCATCACCTGCTCTTTTCAGCAGCATACGCTGGTCAAGAGCTCAAACCTTGACCTATCCCTTCCACGATGCCCTCGTTTCTCACTTTGAGCTTCACCACCTCGCCGTCCTAGCAGGGTAAGCAGGCATATCACCACCACCACGTTCACCAAACCCACCTGCACCACCATGCGTCTCAACCGTCATCGTAACCTCTTGCGTCCTCATAATCATTCCCGCCGGAGTGGGAGTACGCGCACCACCACCAGGCCCTATCCCATTCCCATTCTCGTTCCCATGTCCACCCACCACCCCCGTCACCGTCCCCGCAGTCCCCCTCGAGGACCGTGATCCTGTGTCAATCCCATTGACATTATTAGCCTTTTGCACAAGTTTGGGATCATGCCCATGCCCATGCCCACATCCTGCCTCCTCCAGACCATCATCACGACGCCCCATCAAGATCAAAATACTCTCCTGACTCTCCGAGGCCTTCTTCGCGTTATGCCTAGAGGTAGAGGTATACCCAGACCCGTCCTCCCCTCCCACTCCCACTTCATGTTCGATACCTCTAGCAGAGCAGGTATCCGACTCGGTCTCCGGCGCCATGACAGTGCTTATCAGTAGGTCATCATCCAGATTCATGTTCGACCGCAGTTTTTGTGACTTCTTGGACATGAAGGAGGCTTGGAGTTCCATATCGGTGGTGGACTTGGACTTGGACTTGAATTTGGAGTTGGAGAGCTGTTGGTGGTAGCCAGTCTTGTACCCGCCGCCTGATTTGGGGGTGCTGCAGAGGGTGCGGCGGCCCATGAGGACGTCGAGGAGGGGTTGGAGGAGGGGGATGCAGGAGGCGATTATGATGGTGCTGCCTTCGATGCTGTTGTAGTAGAGCCGTGTGAGGTTAGTGAGATGGACTAGGAGAGGAGGGCTAAACGACGAGAGATAAGGAATGGGAGAAAGAGGATGGACTGCCAGCACTGGTTACGGAGGGATGGGATAAGAGGGTTGGAAGGAGTTTGGAGTGAAAGCTTACAGCGACCAGATGACCAGATCGGTGGTATCCCAGGAGAAATCAGTCCCGGCGAGAGAGGGCAGACGAGTGGATTTGTAGAGGGACACGATTGCCGAGACGGATCCGATGCTCAGGGCGGAGCAGAGGGCGATCTTTTTCTTGCTGTTGATCTGCAGTTTGAAGAGGACGATGGTGGGATAAACGGCGAGGTAAAGATCGGTGAGGGCGGAGAAACCTGTGGGCGGGAAAGGTCACAGTAAGTTACCTAAACTTTCCTCCCGTCTGGTCTTCAGTTGTCACTTACATCCAGCAACCATCGAATACTTCACCAACAACCACGGACTCCAGCACTTCTTGTTGGTAATCGAAAAGTCCCATTGCGCCCGCGAAGGCGTGCACTGGGCAAACAAGATGACGGCGCAGCCAAGGATAGCCACCTGGCAAGTGCTGACCAACACCCAGAGAAAAACACGGTGCCACCGGCTCGGGTTCAGTAGCCGCGTCAGCAGAGACACGACGGCGAACTTGGGGATGGTGAAGGCGAGAATGCTGGGCGTGAAGCTGAAGAAGGCCCACTTGACCATCTGCTGCTTTTCATCGAGCGTTAAGACGTCGAAGTGCTTGCCGAATCCATAGTGCACGGAGGCGATTGTCATGCCGACGCAGATCCATGCGCATGCCTGCCGCAAGTAGAGTATCAAGTCAGCCTTGGATGAGGTGACGACTGAAAGATGAGATGTTATAGGGAAGAGAGAGAGAGACTCACTGCTCCGAGGATGATCAAACAATCATCCACCTCCAGCTTCCCCAGAATCCTCGTCCGGACAAAGAGACGAGCAAACACAAAGACGTTGCTGATGGAAACGATGGTGGTGATGACGGCTATGACTCCTGGGCCCTTGTTGGCCTGCATGTACGCCTCAGACAGCCCTTGGTTTCCAAAGGCTGGCGGAGCTGATGCTGGATCAGCCATGGCTGCACTGAGGACTGACGGACTGTGTGTCTCGCAAGACAGGTAGAGGTATTCTTGGTAAAACAAACTGAACGAGTGTTTGCTTAGTCGTGTCTCATGTTATGCCACTTCCATCCTGACATGAACATTGATGGCTTCCACAAAAGGTCTTGGAACGCCGCGCATGAGATGCATGAAGAGGCTTTTTGAAAGAAAAGCCATTTGGCGTTGGTTCGCCATTGTCAACTTCTACTACCGTATGCAATGAGATTAACAAAGAGCAGATATCCAAGCTTGCTTATTCTCTGTTGGTCGTCTTATGAAAATTAGTCTTCCTCTTTCGGGGGATCTCTTGCGAACGAGGGCTGCTGGCCAACGAGGGTTTCGAACGAGGGTCGAGACATTCAGACTGTAACCTTAACCCTCGATTCCTCAACCAAACACAAGCCATACCCACTTCTTTGTAACCAGGAACAGGTGGTGAGCCCCTGGCACCCGCAGGTGATTAAAATGAGGATAAGGCATGGAGGCGACTCCGCGGGGCCTGTCCTGCTCTGGTTAGTGGTCTGGTCTGGGTTGCGAGAAGGGTTCAGGCACCCTTCCTTTTCTTCTTCAGGGACTGGCTGGGTCTTGACTTGTATGTTGGGGTTCTTTGATGAAAAGATTAAGGTACCGGAGATATGCGAACACCCCACGCCGGTCGGACTGATGCCTAGAC
>HF970653.1:80245-92196 GCA_000604205.2 Neurospora africana FGSC 1740
AAGTTCAGGGAAGCCTTTCCCGAGGCGAAAGGAAGACTGGTCCTGCAGGATTTGGAGCCGGTGATTGCGCAGATAAAGGAGGACGAGTTGGATAAGAGTATTGAGAGGATGGCGTATGATTTTTTGACGGAGCAGCCGGTTAAGGGTGAGTTCTTTACACTGCTTCCATTCCTGGATTGTTGGATCGCATACTAACACAATGGTCATAGGAGCCCGCGCGTATTACATGCACTCGGTCCTGCACGACTGGCCGGATAAGCAGTGCATTCCCATCCTGGAAAAGGTCAAGGCGGCCATGAAGCCGGGGTACTCGCGCTTGTTGATCAACGAGAACGTCATCCCCGACGTGGGGGCGAACTGGGAGAGCACTTCTTTGGATGTCATGATGTCGTGCTTGGTGTCGTCCAAGGAGAGGACAAAGGATGAGTGGGTGCAGTTGTTGGAGCGTGATGCTGGGCTCAACATCACCGGCTTCTATCCGGTTGGGAATGGTGTGGAGAGCATCATTGAGTGTGAGTTGCCAATAGAGGAAAGTGAGCTGTCGACGGAGGAGAGTGAGTCGTCGACCGAGGAGTCCTCGTAATTGTCATGATATAGATTAATTAGTGTGTTTTAGCGAGTTCTACCTAGCCACTGCGGCTTAATTATAGGTAACTCCCCACGGGCAATCTTCGCTTACGGTCTTCCTCATACTGCAACGGTCAGCCAAATCTCCATTGTTACCTGTCGTGTAGTATTTCTGTTTGGCAAATCCAGGCTAGTCGATGGCCATAAAGGTTCCCTATGTTAATGTCAATGGCTTATTGTTTTCTGTCTCACTCTGGTACGCCTTCTGCTCTTTTGCCATAGTGTACTTTGCTGTTCATTCTTTATTGGAAGCCTATCACAATTCGGCTTCTTGAAGATACGTTATTCTCAGTTCACTCCCTACCATCGACTGCTTGGGTTGTGGTTAAAAGGACCGTCGTCGGTTATGGCGTCTTCTTGATGACCACTCGGGCTTGAACTCTGCTTAGAGGTACATGTATATATGATGGCGCTGACACATGTTCTAGCACCGCCCAACATGAAGAATGGAGCGGGACACGTGCCATACGGGTACTATCGTCGTAGTAACTGGTGGTTTAGTTAACATTTCCAGCTCTATTACCAGTACTGATGTTGGCTTGGTGTCCGGCACGTGGTGAGGAAACTGAATATTAAAAAGAAAGTCATCATATACAGCTCCCGTGAATCCAAAGATGGACATGCGAATCTTGAAATGCGAAGAGCGTGGTGAGATGTTGCTTTGTCCGAGTGTCCAATGTGAGTTGTTGTCGTGTTTTGATTGTGAAAATGATGACGTCTGGAGATACAGTGGGAAGAAGTTCCTGTTTACAGCGGCTTTCAGTGGACCGCTGTACTAACAGTTATGCCGCTACTTTTGCAGTCTCATAGTTATGGTGATAAGATAAGCGAGGCCAACGCTGATTCAGCACGTGAGCTCGCACAGTTGTTGGAGTTTAGCGTGTCCTTGGACCCCGCGTCGCGTAATAACAATTACCTGTACAATCCCCAAGTCCCAAAGTCACCTGTCAATTGTACCATCCAACCCTACCCCATTACTTCTCATTCTCGCGGCGGGCATTCAACAACACTCAGTCTTCCGACTTATACCGATCTAATGTCCATTTCTGCCCATTCCTGCATCGGTTCCAGTTCTGATCGAAGCAGAGCGGCAGCCTTGGACCATCATAACGCCATTTAACAGGTCACTTCGGAGTGCCTTTGCGTCCGCCGGCTGTTGTCTTTACGGGCAGTGGAGCTTCAGGTATTTGCGTCTACATACGCATTCCATGCTACGTACATACAACTTACACGGACACTGTCCACAGCACCGTATAGGTAGATCCGTTTGCTCGACCATCTTCTCGAGTCCGTTTCTCCCCCTTCTCCCTCAGACGGACACCTCGACATCGTATCCTACTTCACAAATATCCGACAGCCATGGCACCCCCACGACTGCCGGATCTGCCGACCGAGCTGATCTACCTCATCGCCGCCCATCTCCCCCGACCACGCGATCTCTCGGCCTTGGCCCGGACAAACCAACGGCTCTACTGCATCATCAACAACATCCTCTACACCGGAGCTGTCAAGCCCGGCACCGACCCTCAACCCCTTCTCTGGGCTACCCGACATGGAGTCCCGTCTACCGTACACAAGGCCATTTGCGCCGGCGCCAAACCAGACTACCTCTTCGAGTTCGTTCTCTCCCGCAAGGCCTGGGAACTTGTCTGCATCCTCGAACGCGCTGCCGCCCCCAACCAGAACTCCGACTTTGACGATTGGAACTGGTCCTCTCCCTCCAACAACACCAACTACGCCAACCCTGCCACCCCGGAACTCTACCGCGACCTCCACGATATAATCGGTACCATGCGCGCCCCGTGGGATCCCCGCCCCAATCCGCCTCCCAACTTGTCCGCCCACACGAACCCCCTTCTCGACCTGTTTGGAAACGAACACCCCGAAGACGATCAAGATCACGATGGTTCCGACACTGAACCCCTTTCGGAGCCTGATGGTCCCTTGCCCTTCCCCCCTCCACCAGGAGGAGGATTCGTTGGCGCTTTTCTGGGTAACCTGTTTCAAGCCGTTCACAATCACAACCACAACCCCTTCAACGACGATGATGATGAGGAAGACGACGAAGAGGATGACGATGATGACCTCATGGATGAAGACAGCGAGGTCGACGAGTGGGTACACAACATACGCTCAAGGGGAATCACGCGCCGTTGCGCCCCCATACACATAGCTGCCAAGGAGGGCCATAACGCCGTCATCGAAAAGCTGCTGGAGCACGGTGCCAACATTCATCTCGAGGCAGAGTGGTACTGCTCCTGCCGCCCACCCCTCTCGCTGTGGGAGACGCGCGAACTCGAGGCTGCGGGCACACTGCGCGAGAACCTGGAAGCTTCATACTGGCCTGCCGTCCACCTAGCCATGTGTTTTTCCCGCTTCGACACCGCCAAGTTTCTTATTGAGCGCGGTGCCCTGAACAATATCCCCAAGGGTCATCTGGGTTTCACCGTCCTCCACCAGGCTGCCTCCATAGGAAACCTGGATATGCTCAAATACATTGTCGAAGCAGGCAAGGCCACCTGGCCCACGGTCGATGTCCAAGACGACATGGGCCTGACGCCTCTCTACTTTGCCTGTGCCAAGGGTCATTGGGACACGGCAGTGCCCTACCTGATTGACAAGGGCGCCAATATAGACAAGGAGTTCGAGGTGGACCTGTGGGAATTCAAGGCCAAGACGACCCTTCTCGGCGAGGCTTGCTACCTCGGCCACTACGATCGCGCCTTGAAGCTCATCGAGCTGGGCGCAAATGTCAAGCAGCCACTCGAGTTCAATCAGCTGACCTTTGGCAGACGACACCGTCTGGACGAAGCGGATGACCAAGATGAGGAAGCTGGCGATGGCATCAAGAGGATCCCGCTTCTCCATGTATGCTGCACCTCCCCTCGACCCAAGGACGACGACTACTACTCGAACCCATCCGTTCGGTCGGCACCTTTCAGACTGGCCAGAACCGAGGAGCCGACAGCCTTGGAACGCGTAGCCCTGATAGAGAAGCTTCTGGCTGCTGGTACGCCCATTGACCAAACCTGGGACGACGGCAACGGAGAGACGCCTTTGTTCATGGCTGCCCAGTTTCACGTCACCTCGGCAGTCAGAGCCTTGTTAAAGGCCGGTGCCAATCCCCTCGTCCAGGATAAACATGGTCGAAACGCCTTGATGGCCGCACTTTACCACCCATCTGGCGAGGAGCCCTGGACCACGTTGACCGACTGCTTCCCATCGAGTTCCCGGCCTGGTAAAGGACCCGAGATTGTGCGCTTGCTCCTGGAGGCTGGCGTTCCTGTCAACCATCAGGACTCACAGGGACGTACCGCGTTGCACCTCGTCTTTCGGCCCAGGAGACCCTACGAACTAGGAGCAGCAAGCGACGTCATCTGCAGCATCGTCCGATTGCTGTTTGACGCCGGTATTGACCCATACATCCGCGATAAGGACTACACCCCCGTTATCAAGAACGCACTCAAATGGGATTACGGCCGCGCGGCTGATCTCCTCGTCCAATTCCACGGTCCCACCCTGGGCTCGCATTTGAGCCCCAGGGAGTTCCGAAAATACTATATGATGATAGCCGAGGCCACCTCTCCCAGGCTCTACGCCACGTATGGAGCTCCTGAATCAGCCTCTTCCTATGATTTGCTTCTGGATATCGACAGCTCTCACCACCTCACCTCCGACAAGACCCTCTTATTCGACCTGATCAAGAAAGGTACTGAGAACGGTGAATGCTTCACGGCAGCCGAAAAGCTTGCCAAGCGTGGCCTTCATCGCATGGACCTGAACCTCGACGAAAAGGTCAGATTGATGAAGAAGAGCATTGACCATGACCTGCACAAGTTGCTGATAGAGGCTGTCAACGTCACCGTCCACGCCGTCGAGCCGTCCGTCCTTCGAGACAAGGCCGTGCTGGAAGAAGCCCTGCTGCACATCCTCCGCAATCCCAGACGGCTACACTTTTCGGAACCGATGATTGCTCATCTCATCAACGCCGGCGCCGATCTCCACCGGCCCTGCCCTTACCAGCTGGAAAAGAAAGATTCCGATACCACCACTTCGACTACGTACATGCCCCCCCTCTACACTGCCATCCGCTACGGCCACGTCAAGGTCGTCAAGTACATGCTCTCCAAGCAACCCATCCGCGGCAACCCCCACGCCCCGCTCAACCCCTACCTCCACCAGGCCGTCAACCTCGACCCGGCCATCAGGGAGAAGTGGCCCCTCACCAACCAGCAGGACGAGGCCAAGACCCGCAGCGACATGGTTCGCGCCCTCATTGAATCCGGCGCCGACCCGGCTTTGCTCAACAGAAGCAAGGACACGGCGGTATCATTGCTACTGAAAGGCCTAGCGGCCGACCCAGATCGCAAAATGCTCAAGAGTCTGGGCCATTTGATCAAGCCGCTTAGTCGCGGGGTGGATATCAATGTGGTGAATAAGGAGGGAAGGAGTGCGGCGGAGTATCTAAAGGAGTTGATGGTCTTGCGGGAGGTGGAGGAGAAAGATAGGGATGGTCCGAGTACGAGTGAGGCCAAGATGAAGGTGAAGAGAATTAATGAGGCTGTGAAGATGTTGAGGAGTAGGGTGGAGTTGGTGAGGGAGTCGGGTGAGGGGAAGGCTGAAGGAACGATGGTGATTAAGTGGTTGGTGCCCAAGGGGGGCCCTGGGGGGTCGGCTACGGGGAGGAATCCGTTGTGTCCGCCGGTGCCGGCGAGGGAGAGGGAGAGGTATGGGTATATGTAGGCTATTGGGTGGGTTGAGTTAGGTGTACTTATTAGGGTTGTGTTGGTATTTGTTTGGCAGGTTTTTTTGGTCGTATGTACCTTGTTATGTGTCTTCGAGATGGCCGGGTATGGTCGATATATTGGTATTGTTTTTGCCAGAAATGAGACGGATAAATCGCTTCATATAGGGTATGGTGGGATTTTGTAAAGGTAGCGTTGTGTTTTTTGTAATATGGATCTGTTACTGCTGACGACATGCCTCATAGGATTGAACTGTGGAATTGGTACTCGTCAGGACTAGAAGCGTCTCTGACCCATGCGGTTTCTGGGCTGAATGGGTGATCAAGAATCTTCACCCGCGGGTGGTACTTATGAAAAACAAGTCCGAACACGCCTAACAACAAGATGCAAACTGCTAATCCGTGAAACCGCACTCAGCACAACAGCAATTAATTTCCAATCGGCAAGAACTGTCAAGTAAATACTTCTCTGGGAGAAGTTCTTTTAAAGATTTTTGATGGATGTTTCCAAGTAGTGTTTTGTGCTGTTGGATAGCAACCTGCCTTGTGTTGGATGGTCGGTCTTTTTTCTCCACAACACGCCGACTCGGCCGATTCACCGACTGGGAGACAGTTTCAGTTTGGGACGGTGACGGGCGTAAGTTGTTCGAGGGTTGAGGCTGCCAGCCTGACGGAATCATGCCTCCCTACCTGAGGCAGTGGTGGCTGCAGTGGGTGGTGAGTCTTGGCTGTGCGGCGGAAGGCACTCCCCCCTCGTGCCCGCCTTCTTTATCACCAAGCCCCATACAGACAGACTATTGCGTGCGCTAAATTCTCAGAGCCTCCTCCCATCCAACACATCGCAGGTTTCCTCACACTTTCCCGGCTCTAGGTATCCAGCAATCAGCAATGCAGCATTCGACTGGACTGCATGATTGGCCCGTCGTTAGCATCGGCCTGCCTCCCAAAGTTGCATCGCGTGGCTTGACATAACTGGCAGATGGTCTTCCAAGTTCCCGACCACTGGATCTCTCCCCGCTCTGGGTTCAGCTGAAAATTCCGCGACTTCATCTTCGCTGCTCATGTCAACACCTCGCAGAGACAGGAGCTCACGGACTTGAGCTCAATAAAGCCCGCATCTACGACTCGTTTCTTTCGTCTACGGCTCGTTGCTTCAATTTCAACGCGCAAACGCCGTCAACATTTTGAACGAGGACGTGAACCACCCAGCTCTGCAACAGTCGCGACACCAGCGCCACCACCACTTCAGTCCCCTCGGTACGGAAACCACAACACCTGCCACCCATCGACCATACTCCATCAACCTCAGTCATTCCTGCCATTATGAGTGACAAACAAACTCAGGCTTACCATGTTCCTGATGGCGAAGGACGCCTATCGTCACTTTCGACTGCTTGTTGGCAATTAGTGGCCAAGATCCCCTTCTTTCATCAGGAACAGGAAGAGGATGGAGATTCACTCGATCTTTGCCGACAACAGGAAGAGGATGGAGATTCACATCATCTTTGCCAGCGTTGCAAAGAAATTGATCTCGACGGCATCTTCAATCCGGATAGGCCAAGGCCCGCGTCGACGACAAGCAAGACGGTCTCGTCTCTCGGCATTCTCGATAAGGAATCTACATGCGCATTGTGTCGGTTCTTCTACTCCATGCGACGGACAGCTCCCGATGGTAAAAGTACAGATTCATACGACCTACGCAAGTACTCCGTCGACACAGATTTCGACGGGAGGTGCACATTGTGGGCTGTTGACCGCCGCACGTCCTCCGGCTATTATAATCGCCTGGATTATGAGAAGACAAAACCTCTTGACGTGCTCCATTCATGGTTCATCGGCGTCCCTCACTCTCCGTCGTTGAACTTTGATCAGCCGTTCAAGCCTTGGCCAAATGAACAGGCGGTGAAAGGATTACCCGTCAAGGAAACATCTGTCAACTATCCTTTACTGCGTTGTTGGATCAAGGAATGCGAGGATGATCACCCTGGTTGCAGTTTAAGGAGCTCCGAACCCACCAAGTCTCACACTGGACCAACCATCCGTGGGATTGATTGCAGAACTCGCAAAATCGTGAGTTTACAAGCTGGTGATCAATACATAGCACTTAGCTATGTGTGGGGTGACAAGCCATTGCCCTCTTCCACACCAATCAGTGCATCTTCAATAACCTTGGGCGTATTAGTTGGAAGAGACCGGTGGCCTTTGTTCTCACTTCCAACTAATACGCCCAAGGTTATTGAGGATGCAATGATTGTTGTGAAAGAGCTCGGTCAGCGATATCTTTGGGTCGACCAATATTGCATCGATCAGCATGACGAACAGGACAAGCATGCTCAAATCAGGAACATGGGTCATATTTACGAAGGATCTCACGCGACCATTGTAGCATTTTCCGGAGAAAATTCATCTTGTGGGCTTCCCGGTGTCAGCAGTACACCCAGAACCCCTCAACCCCGGTTCACATCTTCTAGGTTGACGTTACTAGGCGTCACGCCTGTCTTAACCCGACAATGCTTTGAAGCTTCGATTTGGTCGAAAAGGGGGTGGACATTTCAAGAAGCTCTTCTTTCCCGGAGACTGCTTATTTTTACTCAAGAGCAGGTGTACTTCCACTGTCCCTCTGGGATGTGGGCTGAAAACAGCATCCTGATACCTCGCCTGGATGTCAGGTTCTACACTATCTTTCAGTCGGCGGATTGGTCGCGGGATATGAGGTCTATTTTACCTCTAGCAAGGGTTCATCACTCAACCTACGGGCTCCAAGTCGATGACTTTTTCGTCGGCGATCTCCTTCCACTCATCGAGGGTTATAGTAAGCGACATTTAAGCTTCCAAGCTGATGCTCTGGATGCTCTTCGAGGTCTTCTTTCACGGGTCTCGATCGTGACGTATTGGGGGATCCCTGTCTACAGGCTCCCTGAAGACTATACAGCTAGCTTTGCCTTGGACGCGTCAGAGGCGGATGTTCTCTTTCTTAACTGTCTTTTCTGGATGCCCCTGTACACAGCCGCAGGCACAGAATACTACCTTGACCGTCGTGAAGGCTTCCCAAGTTGGTCATGGCTTGGTTGGAGGACGCCAGTAACTTTTGCACGGAACAACCCTATGCGTCGAGATGACATTAACGCCATGACGCTCCCAACTGTCAAAGTTGAAGACGCAAGCGGTGCACTTCTTTCACTGGTTGATCTCATTGAATCATCAGGAAGAACAGAGATGGAACGCTTGAGAGTCCTTCCTGAGAGGACAAGCTACCTGTGGCTTGAAGGACTTGTTCTTACGCTGGGCTTCCAGCGCAGCCGCAGCGGTCGTGATGGTGGAATCTGCTTCTGCCCCAACCATCCGTTCGGTTCCTCATATCACCGCCACTGCTTTATGAACGGTCCCTGCTGGGTACCACCAAGAGATAGAGGGCCGTGGCACACCCGAGTAGACTTTCGGTTGGATGTGAAGGGCTCTGAAGAGATATCAGAGAGAACGCTGGAGAGAGAGTGGGCTTGTCTCTTGATCTTCACACGGGAGGAGGAGTTATTCAGAACTCGGGCGTACCACTTTCTTATCCTTGACGAAGGAGATGACGCCGCGTACTGTGTTGGTACACTTCGTCTTTTCGATAATCCAAAAACGAGGAAAAGTCACAAAACCCTCCTTGAGGAGTTAAAGACCCAAGTGCCATATGCACAGAGGAAGATTAGGATAGGATAGGTGGTATTAACGAATTCTTCTGGAGACAACAGGAAAGGGCGTTGGAAATTTCACGGAGGCGGATGCAATCATGTATGGTTCTCACACCATACAACAAAGCTGGCGGCAAAGAATGCACACGGCTGTCTCACACTCTCGCTCAGCTCATAGCCAAGGTAGATAGATACCTACGCAGTTCCGAATTTATTTCATTTCTCACCACTTTCCGCATCAAAAATTCTCCAAAACATTACAGCCCACCTCAATCCGTGTACAAGATCGCCAACTCCGTCATGATATCTCTACCGTGAAGGGGAATCAGCAGTGCGAAGAGAAAATCTTGACGATATGCTCAGCCGGCGCAATTCCGATATGTCTAGGCAGCGGAACGGTATTTCAGCAGGTGGAGGTAAGCACGTACGACTGCCGTCGCAAACACGGCGACTTATAAGCCTCGTTGATGAAGATGGGTACAGTACCGGACTCGGCACGGCACGGCACGGGCCGGGTGGGGTAACAGCTGCCGGGAAAACCC
Organism: Neurospora africana FGSC 1740; assembly: GCA_000604205.2. NCBI lineage: Eukaryota > Fungi > Ascomycota > Sordariomycetes > Sordariales > Sordariaceae > Neurospora > Neurospora africana. Next base: position 89,836 of record HF970653.1, read on the forward strand.
CGGACGGCCCGGAGTGGCGGGGTACGAGCGTACGTCAGCGTTACCAATGTCAAAACATTTCTGTCTTCAAGCCAACATCAATTTGTAACACATGACAGCCCAGACGACCATAGCAAGCGACAGTCCATTCCGACAAAATCATGCGCGCGTCCTTTGTCATTTCACGAGCACCGAACGTCGACATCAACGAGAGGGAGAAAGACCAAGCCAAGTGATCAAAAAACATGTAAAATTCCAAGCAAACGGACTCCAGTCCGAAAAGCCAACCAGTTACAAACAGAAACATTCTGACAAACTGTCATCCAGAAAAAAGGAAATGGTATCAAACTCCCCGTTCGTCATCCCGCATCCATTATCCACATCTCCATCACCTCCGTCCCATCTACTCATCCCAAGTAACCTTCATGGTCACCGGGAAAGGCGTCACAGCGCCCCAGTCCTCCCTGAGGTAGAAAGTCTGGCTCAGCTCCTCATTCAACTCCCTCGTGATCTTCTTCAGCTGGCCCTGCGGCCCGGGAGCCCGACGGACGTTGCCCCGCTTGAACAAGCTGCGGAACATCTCCGTCAGCGCGATCTGGCTGACCTCGTGGCCAAGGTACGAGTGCGTGCCAAAGAAGAAGATCTTGTAGGCGTCCAGCGGGCGGGCCGGGTTGACGTCCTCCGGGTTGGGGAAGGTGGTGGGTGATTGGGCGGCGGATTTCTGTTTTTCGTGTGTTAGTACCTCCTTTTCGATAGAGAGAGATGGGAAAGGAATGGGGGATCAAAACTTACAACGCTAACAAACACCCTATCACCAGGCTGCACCCTCACCTCGCCACCATCCTCCTCCTTGATGGCATCCACCGCACTCGCCTGCCTGAACGCCCCCAAACTGTTACCCGACAACCGAATCCCCTCCAACACATACCCCAACAACTGCCCATCAGCACTCGCACTCGCCGGCTGTCTCGCCAGCTCCTGGATAGCAGCCAAATGCGTCTGTCCCTTCTCACCCAGATAAAAGTCCACAGCGCTCGCGAACCCCTCGGCAATACTCGGCACGCTCGACGCCACGATGGGCAAGACCTGACCAAACGCCACATCCGACGCGCTCAACCCGGCCTTGGACAACCGCTTGACGAGATCACTACCGTACGCAGTCAACGGGTTACCATTGCTACCGCTTCCGCCGAGCAGAGACCCAAAGAAGGAAGTCTGGCTCTTGACGCCGGCCTCCAACGCGCCGCCGAGTTGCGTAGCGACGGTGCGCGCCGCGTCGCGCAGCTGGTACGACTTGACGGGGTCGTGGTCGTAGAAGATGGCGGCGAAGATGACGGCTAGCACGGCGTACAGCTCGTGCGGGGTGTACAGGCCCTTGGCGTTGGATTTGGTTTGCACGAGGGAGATGTCGAAGAGCTTGGCGGCGAACAAGGTGGGGACGATGTTGCCTACGTCGCGGACGAGGTCGACGAGCAGGTGGCCGCCGACGTTGTAGCTCTCGCTGGCCAGGAGGGCGTCGGTCGTTTGCGCAAAGAAGGCCTTGATGTGGTTTGCCCACTCGGCGGAGTATAGTTGTTCGTGGATGTCGCGGCGCTGGCTGTCGTGGGCGTCGGGGTTGCTGCTGTTGAGTGTACGGCCGAGGATGGACTCGAGACCAGAGTGCCACGAGGACTGGTACGCTGCGCCCGCCGTGCCCTCGTTGTCGAGCACGTGCTTGGCGCCCGCGTACGTGGTCACCTGGTGCGGCTTGGCCTGGCGACCGGGCCGGCTCCAGTCAAAGAGGTGGTCGCGCTTGAGGTCCTTGAGGATCTTTTCGTTTTCGGCGGGGGTGACCATGGGGTAGTGCGCGTACACCGAGTTCTCCTTGAAGTGATTGGGCAGGGCGCGCAGGAAGAGCTTGTAGAAGACGCAGCCGTGGTTGACGTTCAGGTCGTACTGCACCTCGTTGTAGCCCCAGTTGGTCAGGTTGCGCGGGTTGTAGTCGATGGTGTGGTGGCGGTCGCCGCGGACGAGGCAGACGGCGTCGGAAAGCACCACGCGCGAGATGGTGTAGGTCGGCGCGATGCCGACGCCGGGAACCATGGGCGATTTGTGCTCTTCGGCGACGATGCCCGGGTACAGCTCGACAAAGTCCGGGTGGTCGTACAAACGGCGGAGAGCCTCGGACACGCCCGGGTCCGAGTTAATGTCCTCGAAGGTCTCGTACGGCTTGAGGCCGAAGTGCTTGCGGAACTCGTTCAGGCCGGCGAGGTTCCACTTGCGGCCCTGGATGATGCCGAGGATCTCGACGGCTCTCATGGAGGGCGGGACGTTCTTGGCGCCGAAGGAACCGGCGGGATCCTCGATGGCGTCGGCGATGCACTCGGCCAGCTCGTCGTCGTC